>LPNX010750749.1:5777-43252 GCA_001517045.1 Pseudotsuga menziesii
AATCAACAAAATTTGTGATGTGGGATACAAAGAAGATTCTTTTTGAAGCTCTAGAGAGGTTTGTATAAAGACATCATGGCCTGGTTAAACCAATGACGGATTGACTAAAATGTCACTTTCAAGATATCAATAACATTAAAAAATTATCACATCTAAGTTGAAAGAGAAAATGCAGGCTTACAAAAGAATTAGAGGTTAAAAGAAAATTAAGATACTATAAGATGGTCATTAATCCTATGAAGATAAATAATATCTAGCTTAGTTAACTAGTTCAAAGAAGAAAATTAATATGTTTCCAAGACATGGACCCTAAACAATTCCTAAAACACTATGCGTAGAAAGGACTTGCCATTTCTATGAGAATGCCAGCTTTGAAAATGAAAAACACTTTATCTAAAAATGCCATATGTACACCCACATTACATCACGGTTTTATAATATTTCTTATAATAAAAACCTCTATAATCTTCTAACATGTCAAAACTATGGCTACTTACAAACACTTCTTTTGAAGCCTTTTGAGCATCAAAATAAAACTTTTACAGCAATCCAAGTAATTTTCTTAAAATTTGATGAACCAAAGTCTAATCTAAGTAACGGTTAACCACCACTATCATTATCATCAAAATTGTTTATAATAAATCAATGTGAGAAGAAAATTACTCCAATGTTTCACAATAGAAATTTTGCATACTTTTGTGTTAAGTAAGAAAACCGTTTTCCATTTTCAGTGAATGGAATAAAACCATTTTCATTGAGAGGAACGTAAGAATTATGCTTTTTATAACTTGTGATGAAAGAGATCACAGAATATTAAACAGAGATTTTAAAGAGAATGCTTTTATCCCTTGCAATGGAATACCTTTTATGCAGAGGGGCTCACTACATAAAAATGCTTTAATGTTTAGTTTGAGTTCTATTGAAAATATCGAAATGCTTTTTTTCTAAACTTTTAATGGAAGGGACCTCCGAATAGAAACCCATTTTTATATTTTCATTATATGAGCAGAAACAAAATGCTTTTTTCACTTTGGAGGGATCCTAAACAAAACGCTTTTATCCATTGGAAAGAAAACAAAATACTTTTATAACTTTGTAATGAAGAATATATATGTATATATCCTTCATGTTGAATAAGCTAAGCATAATATACCATGAAACTGAATTCACAAGGTATCAAACGTGAGGTATGAGATATGCTAATCAACGACGCAAGATGGTGCACTAGATTTACACATATTCTATGTTGGAATATATATACTTAAGTACAATATATATTTCAGAATATATTCTTAATGGCGAAGTGCGTGCCAAGTTAGCACATATTTTTCATCTTTAAATTTAGTTTTTTTTTAATTTCTCATCACAATTAAATTCAGTTCTCGTGAGTCCATCTTACTCCATTCTACTGCAGCATAACTGGTCTTTTATTTTTGGCGTTTTTTTTTCTTTGTAGTCATTCAACTTACCTTTCTAGAATAGTAAAATATGTGAAGTTCAAATTGTAATTGATAAAATAATCTCTGTTGCATGAATTTTTGCAGCCAATTTTGTGCAAACAGAAACGTCGATAAGGACGGTTTAAGTTCCGAGTTTTTCTATTTCGTACTAATTGGAAACTTATCCCGGTATAGCAGCTGATAAAGGCGATGGCGGCCAAAGGTAAAGGTAAGGCTATTGGCATTGATATTGGAACTACATACAGCTGCGTAGGAGTATGGGAGCACGACAGAGTTGAAATTATTGTTAATGACCAGGGAAACAGAACCACTCCTTCCATGGTTGCCTTCACACCCTGTGAAAGAATCGCTGGCGATGGTGCCAAGTGTCAGATCGCTAATAATCCCCACAACACCGTGTTCGATGTCAAAAGACTCATCGAAAGAAGATTCAGCGATCCCTATGTGCAGAGTGACATGAAACTATGGCCCTTCACTGTTGTCTCTGGAGACAATGGCAAGCCTCTCATCCAGGTTGAGTACAAAGGGCAGAGGAAGGAGTTTGCAGCCGAGGAGATATCTTCCATGGTTTTATCAAAGATGAAGATGATAGCTGAAGCATATCTCAAATCTGATGTCAAGAATGCTGTTGTCACAGTGCCTGCCTATTTTAGCGATTCTCAGAGAAAGTCTACTAAAGATGCTGCGGTCATTGCAGACCTTAAGGTGATGAGAATTATTAATGAACCTACAGCTGCAACTATAGCTTATGGGTTTCATACAGTATGCAATGAGAAGAAGACCATCCTGATTTTTGACCTGGGTGGAGGTACCTTTGACGTCTCCATTCTTACTGTGGACAATGGTAGATTTGAGGTGAAGCCTGTGGGAGGAGACATGCATTTGGGAGGGGAGGATTTTGACAATAGGATGCTTAATTATTGTGTCCAGCAGTTCAAGAGAAGAAACAAAAAGGACATTACCACAAATGAAAAAGCCCTTCGGAGACTCCGGTCAGAATGTGAGAGAGCAAAATGAAGTCTGTCTTCTGCTGTAGAAACTGTAATTGATATTGACTGTCTCTATGAAGGACTGGATTTGCATATGAAGATTAGTAGAGCCAAGTTTGAATACCTCAACGCTGATTTGTTCGAAAAGTGCATGCAAATCCTGAAGCAATGTCTGCTAGACTCAAAGGTGAATAAAGAGCAAATTAACGAAGTTGTTTTGGTAGGAAGTTCCAGTCGCATTCCAAAGGTACAGGAACTCATCCAAGAATTCTTCGATGGAAAACAACTGTGCAAAAGCATAAATCCTGATGAAGCTGTTGCATATGGTGCTGCAATTCAGGCGGCACACTTGAACAATGAAGGCGTCCATTTAGTCCTTATCGACGTTACACCTTTGAGTCTTGGAATCCAAACTGACGGTGGGGTTATGTCTGTAGTCGTTCCCAGAAATACTCCGATTCCCACTAGAAATGAGGGAAATTTAACTACAAGGTTTGACAATCAGATAACTGTCTTATTTCCCGTTTATGAAGGTGAGAGAGCTATGGTTGCAGATAACAATTTGCTGGGTAAATTTGAGTTGCGTGGAATTCAAGCATTCTGGTTTCGATCTAGCTGAGCATGACTGGCGTGGTGGCCACTAGAATCATCCGGGACATGAAATTTAACTTTAAATTGAATAATTATGCGAGAGACGATCCTGGTTTCGCCAAGCTTCCCAGCGTTCTGCTAGACTGGCTGCATATACCACGCCGATCGTCGACCCTGCCGGTTTTCCAAGAAGCTCCGGCGTTTCGAAATGGTAAAGAATGCATCGTCTCGGCACCTTCGTCGTGGAGATTAGGCTATTCTCAACTTCAAGAAGATGATGAGACAGAGCTATGTGATAGCACGGCCCGTGCATATAGCCATGACGCTGGACGCTGCTTATCTGAGAGGATTGGTCGCCGGAATTCTATCGATTCTCCAACATGGAATTCTATCGATTCTCTAACATGCTGCTTGTCCCGAGAATGTAGTCTTCCATTTCATGGTGTTCGAGCGCCAACGTGATCTCAAGGCTAAGCTTCAGGCGACTTTTCCATACTTACGCTTCATATTATATCACTTTGACTCGGGAGAATCATTTACCTCGAATCCGATTTAGTTGTTGTGGATGACATTGCCGAGCTAATGCACCCTAGTCTCATGGCATGAGGTCTGAAAAAAACCACCCTCGTCTCATGGTCCGAGGTCTGAAAAAAACCAGAACAGCTGGTTCAAATGGTACATGGCAATGGGATATGATTTTTATTTTTTTAATTTTATTATTATGATGTCATGTTGCCACATGTCAACTCAAATCCAGATACCAAATTCCAAAGTTTACATCATCTTCTATCCATCAATAAGTTGTTTACAAAATAGTTTTTTAACAAAATTAAAAAAAATATTTTACAAATCCCTAAGTTATACTTTACAAAACAGATTTTAATTTTTTGATAGAGAGCAACTAATACAAAGTCAAAAGAGTTTGACTTGCAATCCATTACAATATACCTCCTGGCAAGTATAAAAATGGTAAAAAAGTAAAAACAAAAAAATTAGATAATTAAAATAACTATAATTATTATATCCAGAATAAAATTAAAACAATTTATTAATATAGCAACAAACAAACAATTGCTATACACAAAATATATGTGCATACCTTAATAAGTGGACCTCACCACAAAGATATAGGCCCCATATGCCGAAAATAGAAATGTGGAGAATTCAGAAGAAATGACAGATACCAATTCGTCTCGGTCTCAGCAGAACATGAGGCTCTACCTCGGCCTACTTCTGATCATGAGATGAATACAAGGCCTGCAATAACCCTCGGATCCCATTCCATTATAGAAGGATTATAAACAAAACAAAATTATAAACAATTATGATCATATTAAGAAATTGCAAAAAAAAAAAAAATATAAACAAAACAAAAATAGATAATCTTAAAATCACAGTAATTACCATATTCAAAATAAAATTAAAACTAATAATTAATACAACAGCAAACAAAGACCATACACAAAATATGTGCATACCTAAGTGAACCTCACCACAAAGAAGACAGAACCATATTACCAAAATAGAATCACAAGAAATGTGAAGAATTCAGTAGAAATGATGAATACAAATTAGTTACTGCACACAAGAAATGCGATACTGATTGATATTTATAATAATCAAAACATAGTTAGATGCACACAATTAGAAAATTACTGAGTAGAATATGGGATTTGTAATGGGAAACCCAACACAAATAATGAGTGAAACAGGTAGTAAAATCATATGGTATGCAATGAAAAAACCACTGCAAATATATAGAGACTGTGCCTTCTCACCTCTATGCTTTATAACTGAAAGCTGACCCTCAAAGTTGGATAAGCACAAAGCCTTTTCGATGAACTGAGAAGAAATAATGAATCTCACCGTCGGAAACCCATAGCCCAAACTGAATCCATTTTTCTGTTGAAAATATAAGAGAATAGTTTGTCGCAACAAACGCACCAAAGAGCCACCAAAGTACGTTGGACTCCGAATATTTGCAGTCTCGTGGTCCTCGAGATGGGTAGTGAAACCGCTAATCTCAAAAGTATCATTCGATAGATCTTTGCTGAGATTACATAATGTTACATAGCATAGCTAACAACACAGTAAATAGGTAATTTCTTTTATGAAATTTGATGATACCGTCCATATTGTTTGCTAATTCTATGACGCATAACTGCTTGCTAATTCTATGACCCCAAACGATCTAAATTGATTAATTTGGACCCCATTAACTAGAAACCTTATAATTTGCTTCTTAGAGCATTGATGGAAACCTTATACAAACCAAACAAATTAGTGAAAGATCACCGAAAAAGATGAGATGCACACCCGTATATAAATACATGAAAAACACCGTAAATTCCCAATAACGTTCCCAATGTGCGTCTGCAATATATGACCCGAGGATACGGGTGATCCAAATCGCACCAGAACAACTATTAACCTTCCTTGAAATGCCCTCATGGATTAAGTTGTTAATTAAATCACCAAATTGGAGAAAGTACCATAGAAAGCCATCCTTTCGAAGATCTGATGGCCTGTAACTAAGAATCAACATCTGCCAAAACTAATATAAACAAAACTTAAAAATTCATTGAGTACGGATTTGAAACTTGCCTTGGAATAGTCACTCCATATACTTCTTTCATATCCAGCGGCCCCTGGGCATCATCTCCTTCCTGCCCTGCACAAATACAAATCCAATTAGTGCAAAGTGGTAATTGAAAAAAAGCTTAAGAATAAGGTAAAATTCATATAGAATGGGGATGGCACAAGAGCCTCCATTGCTTCCTGTGTGATATCGCATCGGTCCCATCCATATGGAGAAATGCATCGACGAACTCTTGAACATGAGGCTCTACCTCTGCCTCCTTCCCACCATTCGAGGCCATCCAAATGAGATGATTACCGTTTTCAAGAAATAACAAGCCCAAGTCCACCCACATGACATGATAACAAGGCCAATAACCCTCCAATATTACAAAAGGATTCTAAATTCACGTTGGATTTTTGGATCCATACACCGACTACTAGGCTTTTTACTATTAGGGTTTTCAAATGCTTTTTAATCTAGCTGTCACCCTCCACCGACTACTCAGGTTTTGAAATAATTTTTAAATATCTGGTCAACCTCGGATCCCATTCCATTAAAGCAATTTTCCTTTAGATTTTTGGAAAAAGAATACCGTTATTATACAACGACTAATACGGATTTGAAATGATTTTGAATCTCCGGTAAGGGCTACTCAACATTTGCAATGATTTCTAATCTCCCGCTTTTTAAATCTCTTGACGTGGACAACGCTCCATCCATATCTTGTTGCAACACAGAGCAGTAACATGAGTAACGTGATGGCTGATGCTCTAAACATGTAAAGCTTTTGACTCGTGGTTGCCACCTCGGATTAGCGTAGATCTTTCAAAGATAAATTTCGCGTTTAGGGAGGCTTTTTCTCTCCACGAAAGCAGGAGATATTTATTCATGCACTAACAACAAAAGTCATAATGTAACATCACCGAGTGAATGAGTTAGCATTGAATTTTCTTTTGAAATAACGTGGAGATGAACACACTTTGTCAATCGTGGAAAACACTTTTTTCAAATTTGAAATAATGTATTATTACGATTAGTTAAACTTATTACAAATACAGTAATAAAGTATTATGATTACCAAAATGTGTATGATTATTAAAATTTCGAACTTCAAATATAAAATTATATGATTACTTTAAAAAGTATTTCAAATAAAGTATTATGATTACTTAGTTAAATAGATTGATTATTATTTTTTTCTTATTTTTTTTATAGTACAGGGTTAGCAAGTATACTTTTGTTATGCCTATAAAATTTTTGAATGTGTAATATAATGTAAAAAAGTGAAATTTATAATATTTTTAAGTTCATTTCTTCATTTAAAAAAATAAAATTTATAGAACACTGTCTTTTAAATAAAATAAAAATCAAGTTTTTTTAAAATATTTATAAAATTAAAAATAAAATTTAAACATTATTTACCTCATTTTTTCTTAAACAAAACTTTTTATAACAAAGAGAAACTAATTTACATTTACTAACTTTAACTCTCTATATAGTTCAAATCAATGCATCCCACAAATAAAGAATCTCATACATAGATTTAACAAAAGTCAAATTCCAAAATTCTCAAAAATCATATAGAGTTTGAAAAAATGTTATCTAAAACTACATAAATTCATTTTATATAAAAAGATCTAATTTAAAGTTTTTTTTATTGTTTATACATAAATTTAGATTTGTTTCAAGAATTTAAAAAAATAATATTTCAAATATTTATCTTATCATATACCCCAGGAATCATTTCATTGTGATTCTCTATACCGGAGGAATGCTTTCATTCGTGTTGATCTTAACCACTTTACTTTATTGACTCTCACAATTATTAATTGCACTTTCCTCCATATTTTGCCCTATTATGCTTTTATCTATCTTTTGATGTGGATAAGGTAAAACTAGTTAACTATGAAAACTAGTCAACTATGAAACTCACAACTTTCTTTTCCAACCCATTCTCCATTATTTTCTATAATATTCCATGATCAACATGTCTTTCTTGTACTCATCATCACCCACTCATGCTACTATTGCTAATTCCTGAGGTCCTTAATAGATTAGGAAAGTGCTTTAGCCACATATGGGGTTTTATCATAATTAGTAAGCCTGCTTTATGAGCTAGCATGAGTTGTATCCTAGAAACTCTATTTTCTTATACAAGGATGTATTACCTATGTAATAATATTAATGATCATTTATTGATCATTCATTAATTTGTGTTGATTAATTCCTCTTCTTCTCTCCTTATGCTAATTCTCAACAATTCTTTGTGAGGTTAATTGTGTGCCTAGATTCTTAGCTTGTTTATGAAATTTCTTATGACATCAAGGATTTAGAATTTCTACATGGTATCAAAGCTCAGGATATCAAATACCTACATGACATCATATCTTTGAGAGCTCATTAATTAATCATTCTTTTCATATTTGTAGGCTTATTTTGCAGGTACAAATTCAAATGGATTTGAGAGTATGAGTTCCTCTTCTTTCTCCATTCACAAGCTATTCATAGTGGAGATTGAAGATGATTTCATCTCTAAATAGACAAGGTCTCTATGATACATCTATTGGAGCTGGTGAAGAGTCTTATGAAGAGCCAAGTGAGTGGTTGAATGATTGTGATAAAGAATTTGGAGCTATTTGTATAGTTATCTCTTCAAGCATGTGCTACTTTATTGATTCTGTTGAATACCCAAAGGATCTCTCGACAATATTGGATAGTGTTTTGGGAAAGCACAATGAGGATCCTTCTATACATGTGGAGAGGACCTCTAGTTCCTCAATGATTTCTCTCTCTCAAGATGTCTTGACCTATATAGTCTCTGATAAAGTTGATCATGATGAGTAATTTTCTCATATAGTTCCTATTGCTTCTACTTTCTTTGATTCGAATGCTTCCTTCTTCAATCAAGAAGAAAATATTGAAGAGTTGTCTTTTTCTACATCTCTTGAAGTAGAAGATACTGAATCATCTTCTTGTGATATTGATGATGAAAAATAAGTGACTAATGGATATGTTATTGTTATTTATAATTCACTCACACATTCAGTGTTCTCTATGTCATCTATCATAGATTATGAGATCCATCTACCATATCCTTCACACTTTGTGCATACCTCTCTCATTGATGGTGCGCAACCCAGTGACTTCTTGGATGTTTGCTTAGCCAAATCAAGTTCTTTTAGTGTTTTGCCACTTACCATACTTGATCCCATGTGCTTCTGCAGCTCCTCCTTTGTTCTTGGCATCAATCCTCGGAGCCTCCTTGAATATTTTGAACATCACTCTATTTTCTCCTTACATACTTCTACGAAAGAGGATTCTTTATAATGTTATGCTCTAGAAGATGATATATTTTCTTCTCATTAGTCTACTAGCATGCTTATATGTGATTTATTGGATTATTTAGATGTTAGATCAACCCATGGAGTCTTTGCATTAACACTCCTTCATCTTATGACCTCTCCTAGTTCCTACATGATCAATTGTGCATACAATCTCTATGTAAATGAAGATGGAGACATTATATATTCACTTGGATAGTTATTTCACCTGTATGCAGCTGATTTCAACTCTACTGGTTCGAACTTGAAGTCATATCATCATATTGGAGCTTATTACAAGTATCAATATCATTTAGTCCTTCTTACACGTCATTGGATTTTAGTTGTTCTACATGGTCCTAGTTTCCATCCCGCGGCTTTTTTTTTTTTATATCCAAGTGAGCGGATTTCTCTTCTTCCTAAGAAGAAGATTCCTTGAGACATCATCATTTAGTTTAGAGCAACAGCAACACCAGCAGTTCAACATTTTTGGTATTTCTTTTCATTTCCTTTCTTGAGGGAGGATTTTCCCCATGTGGTTTTACCTATTTCTTGATTTCTTCGGAAAAGATAAATTGTAAAAGGGTGACCATATTGTTGTTGTTGGGCCCAACATGCATATATATTTATAATTATGTTAGAGATATCATCATAAAGTCATACTTAAATGGGGGTGTTGTAATATTATAAAACCACTCATAAAATAATTCATCATTATTTGATTAATTTCCTACCCACTAGCCTAGATAGTTGGCATCCACTTGCACTACAAAGCCAACACTTACATCTATATCCCAATAATGATTTAATTATGATTGTGGGTTGATCTTAACCACTTTGTTGACTTGCAGAATTAGTAACTGCGCTTTGGTGCAGATTCTGCCTTGTTTTGATTTTATCCATCTTTTCTGTGGATAAGGTAAAGCTAGTCAAAACTAGGAAATTGACAGCTTTTGTTTCTAACCCAACCTCCATTATTTTCTCTCCATATTCCACGGTTAGCACGTATTTTCTTTACTCGTCATCACTCACTCATGATATTTCTAATTTGTGAGGTCCTTGATAGATTAGAAAAGTGCTTTAGCCACCTTTGGGGGTTTATCATAATTAGTAAGCCTACTTTATGAGCTAGCATGAGTTGTCTCCTAGAAACTCTATTTTCCTATATAAATATGTATTACCTATGTAATAATATTAATTATAATTTATTGATAATTCATTAATGTGTGCTCATTAATTCCTCTTCTTCTCTCCTTATGCTAATTCTCTGAGGTTAATTGTGTGCCTAGATCCTTAGCTTGTTTATGAAATTCTTTATGCCATCAAGGCTTTAGAATTTCCAAAAAAACATATTAATTTATTTAAATAAATTTATTAAGAATGTTATTTACACATATTAATTTTTTTTTTACTATTTTCAACATGAATCTGTAAAAATTATTTTCGTCATGGTTAAAAAAAACTAATTCTTTATACTTTTAAAAAAATTAAAATTAATTTTAAAATTATAAATTATAACTTATCTTATAGACAGTTAAATTTGTTTATACCATACTAAGAAATTAATAATGGGTTGGGTCACTAAAAATAACGTATTTCTATATTTTCCTCTTATTTACATGAGATGAGTAATGGGTTATGTGAAATAACATATTTTTCATCAGAAGCAAAGCTAATGACTAGAATATGCCATTTTTTTCCCTCTAAATTATATTTCTTTGGAAACTCAATAATTTGTTTGAGTGTAGAAATATTCAACAATCTCAATAAAATGTGGGGCACCGAGATTATGTAGGCTTAAGAGCTGTTATTTGGAATTCCAAAAATTCAATGTTGAATTCACTAAAAAACTAGTCATAAAATTAAAAAAAATGGTAGCAAAAAATTCACCTCTCTCTCTCTATAATATATATATATATATATACCTAAGAATAACACTCACCTAAATAATCATTGCACCAAAAGTACCATATTAATAGCGGTATATATATATAGACACACACACACACACACAAACATATATATTACTAGGTATATTATGTGAAAATACATGTATATATGTATTGATGTGTATACTAAGTATTTGATATTGAATGATATGCATATAAACTATAATAGAAGAAAAATGGGGGACAATGGTCTCCTATGTTGACTATTGAATAAGTGTTTTTTATTTGTCTAGTGAAGGAGATGACACCCACTCATGATGTGTTAGTTGCAACGACATGCTAAAAACCATAAATACAATAATTAGAATGAATTACTAGATGTACCTACAAAACATTTTAGAATTAGGTTTAAAAAGATGAAATATAGAGAATCGCAAAAAGGTATAACTACCCCAAATTGTCATTCTTCTAAGATTGGTCCGGTATTTTTTCTCCAAAACATAATGCATATGTTCATGTTGGTTCTCCTTCTTTGTATGTAAATTGTCAAATTTTGTGAAAACAAATATGTAGAGTCATATGTAATAGGAGGATCTTGAGTAGGGCTATTTTTCCAAAAAAATTAAAGTTAATTTTCTATTTTTTAAATTAAGGAAGTCAATGAAACTATAAAATGACACGGTCGAGCGTTGGTTGACCCTAACATGGTGTTAACATAATCAATGAACTTTTTTCTTTAGTTTGTAGGTAATTTTGTAGTCTTGTGTGGGTTATTTTGCGTTTCTGAAATAGGTGATCGAGTCAAAAGTTATATATGAAATAAAGAAGCTATGTTTTATACAAATTTGACATGAGTGCAAATAAAAATGAATTAAAAATATAAAATAGTAACATTTATTCAAAAGATATATAGTTAGAATATGCACACACAGCTCGACAAGTATGTGCAGTTTCATTAGTAGTGCATAATTGGAGCATATGCAGAACAAAGGGAGAAAAACATGAAGTTATAGATTTGGGTGTGTTTTGTTGAATCTTGTTCTGAACCTAAGGGTTTGGGAATCCTAACATAGCGTAAAAAATACAAGGGAACCAAACAAAAATTGAATTTAAAGGCGTGTACGCATAAAAACTTGCATGCATACCCGTGTGTATGCGTATTAGCACACATGCATACTGGTGTGTACATGTGTTCGCACAAACATGCTATTTTACACCTCTCTTTTCTTTGTCTTTTTCTCCCTAAACATCAATCCATCTCTATAATTCCACTCCCTTTCCCTCGCTATAACCTCTCCACCCATCTCTCTTCCTATCCACCCAATCCCCCCCCCCTCTCTTCCTATCCACCCAATCCCCCCTCTCTCTTCCTCTCCACCCAATCCGCGCTCTCTCTTATTAGTGACGCATAATTTATGATTAAAGGTGAGTCCTAAGTGGGGACACCAATGAAACTAACATTCATCGCAAGGCACAAACAAACACGCGTGAATTAACTATTAGCGTGGGGATAATTATTACTAAGTGTTAATAATTAAAATAAAGGAATTAGTCTAGATATAATTGTTATCTTTCTCTCAGCAAAGGATACCAAGAAAATATTAGTTAATTCAATTAGTTAAATTAGATATGTTAAGACAACTAAGTAAGTTAGATAAATTTAAGATATAATCAGTTATATTAAGGTATTTTGGCTATGCCAAGTTAATTAGATATTTTAGAAAAGATAAATTTAACTAGTTGAGTTAGCTAAAGTTAAGTTCAATCTTAAGTTAACGATGAATAAATTAAGGTAATTAGTGGAGTTATCTAAAGTTGAGATAAAGATAAAATATATTAATATTAGTCACTTAAAAATTTGTTAAGTTGAGATAGCTAGTGAAATACTATAATTTACTTATTAAAAAAGGAATCTATGTATCAACTAAACAAAACTAAAAACACATGTCTCTAGTTATTAACAGAAATCACTTCATATGATTTATATAGAGGTAATTATTTAAAATTAGGTTTTTGGAAACCTTAGTGGACATGTAAACAAGAACATGAGCTCATTGTAAGTAGGCATGCTTGATGGAGGAAAAACATAGAATAAAAGGAGAAGGTATTTAACTAGGGATTCACACCAAGAAAGAGAAAACATGACTTTTGAAAGAGAGAATTTAGTTTTGAAAGGAGAGTGTAACCCATTGCGAATGGAATTTAAGTTCCTGGTTGGTTGCTTTAAGAAGATCATGAGCTCGTTGGAAGGGACCTCTACGTGTGGAAGTTGATGGAGGATAGAATCCAAAAATTATGACACTTGGGTCTTAAAAGGTATGTCGTTCTCATTAAAGCTCTATGAGAAGGATGGATATCCCCTTTTCTTCCCATGTTAATTATATAAAATATTCACTTTAATTATAGTTGAAAGAATAAAAATTCACTATATCACTACAAAAGTAACTATAGTGCATGTCAGAGTGGAATCCCATAAAAAAGGCCAAAAATACGTCTGTAGAGGAGGTTTCTAGTAGAGGCGAGCAGGTGAAGGTTTTAGAAGATATTTTTTAATCGATGTGTTTTCACCGAAAATGCACCAGTTCATTACCTACTATATCGCATCGGTGCATACACAAATAATACTACAACGAAACAAAGAAAAAATATAAGTCAACAAAAATTTAATTTAAAAAAATCACAATATTTAAAAAACCATTCATTTGTGTTTTTTTATGTATTGAATGCACCATTGTGTTTATAGTAGAACGAACCAGTGTGTTTAATAAATCAAAACAATCTGTGCTTTTAGTTAATATTTTAATAGGAAATCTAATACTAGTGCACATTATAACAATAAACAAACAATAGTGTATTAATAAATAAACACACCGTAAAATTTCATCCCAAAACTCATTTGAATTTCATTTACAAACCCTACTTGATGGTGTGTCGATACAATATATATGCACGGTTTCATTTGTATTGACCAAACACACTGGTTGTAGACATTAAAAAATCACTAGAAAACCCATTATTTAAGAAAAAACATATTATTTGATGTGCCAAGTTACCCCCCTCCCCCCCCACCCCGCACCGATGCATTTGAATTTACCAAAAACACCATTTGTAAACATTAAAAAATTCATTGGAAAACCTATTAATTTTTTTAAAACCCCTATTCTATCATGCATTGGGTTTTCCTCTCGCACTTGTGTGCTTTATCTGAAATGCATTGAAATTGGGTTTAATAAAAAAATAAACCACGAGGTAAAATTTATTTTTACCACTACTCAACATGAGCGTGATACAATGGTAGGCTAGGGAAATGGATTCAGATTTGTACCCTCTCCCCATTACTACTTAGACTAGAGAGCTATTGAGGATTGTTGGCCTCCTAATGTTTATGAAGAGGCTACATCCCTTAAGGGAAACTCTACATTATTATGCCAGTTTATCCGACATGGGGATCATCAGAGGAATACATTTCATGTTGGTGGAAGTCAATGCTTCCATCCCACTGAGGAGAATATTTATTTGATTGCTCGATTATCTAGTATATGGAATGATTTAATGCAGTTTCTCGATGTCCCAGCTGGTGTTGCAACACAAAGTCGAATAGATTAATCTTTGATATATATCAGTGATGCAGTTGTCCATATGTCTGATTTTTAGGTGAGTGGTGGGAAAATTTGGATCTTTTCTTTTGGTCAAGAGGATGTTAGGTTCCTCCCTCTTATCCTTATGATAACTATGCACTCAACTTATAATGGAAAATTCCTTAGTTTCCCCTTATTGTATTATGTCAACTCTTTAGTGTAAAGACCTAGATGGATTAGGTCGTTTCCCATTTTTTTGTGTAAATTTGGTATGCTTTGGATAGATGTCATGCAGTAATTGATGGGAGGTCCAACTTTCCTTTCGGTTCACAACTTTTTTGTTTATTTTTTGAGAGGTTTCCAACCGTCAAGCCATCATTTCAGTTCCTTCTTGTTAGGAGATGATTCCTAAGAGGGGGGAGATTATTCCCAAGAGGGAGAAACCTAAGTTCCCATATAGGATCACCTCAGTTGTGATGGATATGTTGGCAAGTAAGGATGATTATGCACTTGACATGGTGCCATATCCATATGTTAACATGGACTGGAGAGGATTCCTGGAGACTTTTTCAGACCAGATGATCCACCTCATGAGAGAGGTAAGATTGGTATTATGTTTAAATTAATATAGTTTCATTTTATTCTCTTTATACTTAATGCAAATGAAATATGTTATAAATATTAATTTTTTTAATGAAACTGTCTAATTATTATTTTGTACTATATATTTATTAGTATTAGAATATTTGATGCATAGTTTGGGCTTCCTCTTCCCACTCATGATGAAGAGTATATGGAGGAGTAGGATCATCCCAAACCACATGATGTGGTTGGTAGACATCCTAGCCTCTATCGATGTAGGCCCCATAATAGGTATATTCTAGATGTGGTATAAAATTTGGACAAATTGTTGGAAGATGTACATGTATAGCCTGTGCGACCACATGACATTGCTAAGAACCATGAGCTTGCAAAAATATGGAATATTATTCCTTGTCATAAGATGTTATTGATGCAACATGTTTTTGGTTCACTCTTTCAGTTGGATACCTCATTTGCACATCCTCCTTAACCTTCATAGCCCCCTCTCCACCTTCAATATATCATCCACATCCTCCCTGTCCACCTTTGAAATATCATCCTCCTTCAACATCTCATCCACCTCCTCCTACACCATTTCCTCCTCCTTCACCTTCATCATCATCTAATCCTCTAATTTTAATCAACCTTCAATTTGATCCTACATCATTATCTCCTCTACTCGTGATCGACTCACCCTTCGGTCCTACTCATCGACCCGACCATCCACTAGCTCCTACTACACCCATTTCTATTTAGAGATGCTCAGAGAGGGTCGTACAATTCGTCTTCATGGACCTATCCTACCTGCTCTCGGACCTATTTTTCTTTCTGGTATGGGTACTAATTCCTTTGGCTCTGCTAGAAGAGATGTTGATATTTCCTCTAGCTCTATTGGTGGAGGCGATGATGCATCTACCTCTGGTAGGAAAGATACTGATGATGCCTCTATTGGTGGAGGTGGAGAAAATATGTCATAGAAGTTATTGCACTGGATATATATATATATATATACACACACAGCACTTTCATGTTTTTGTTGATGTCGATGTTTATGTTTATTTATTTATGTGTGTTATATGGTGTTTAAATATGGTAGTTGTACATGTCACATGAGCATGCAACGTAATGTTTATTTAATGGTATGTTCATGCTTATTTTTAGTTTTATGTTAATGATGGTATATATGATGATGTTTATTTCTATGTTTCTTAGATGCCGACAATGATAATATTTGTAGGATTATATTTATGTCATGAAAATCATGATGATGCATTTATGATTTTGTTAAAACTTATGGTTATGTTTATGTTAGTATGATGATGTTTATGATGGAATGATCATGATGTTTATGTTTTTTAGGTATTGAAAATGATGATGATCGTATAATTATGTACGAAATGAACTTTGTACTATTCAAAATCATGTGGGACTTTAAATGACCAAGTTTTTATTTAGTCGACAAAACATCGCAAATTGCATTGTAAATTATGGATAAATTTATGGAAACTCTATGATTTATGCTTGTGGTATTATTTGTCATAGTAACATTTTTATAATTTTTTTATAGTTTTTCATAGTATTATGTTTATGTGATATTTTTTTTTTAATATTTGGTGTTCATATTATTGTTATCTAATTTCTATGGATATTATATTTTATTCTAATTTTCTTAATAATGTAGTAATATTTGTAATAATATTATACATATATAATAATATATGTATACTATTATAAATAAATATATTATTATTAGGTGTGATATAAATCAATATCATGCCCAATATAACTTCCTTTTCCAAATTAAGATATTTTTTACTCAAAATTTATGGGACATCTCCCTTTTTAAATGAAAGAGAGTTCCCATCATCTCCTCTAATTTATTTTCTTGGACAATGCTTCTTTTTAGTATTTCAGAAAATAAGATCTTTCTTGACTTTCAAATTTTCACTTTTTTTGGGATGATATGTTATGCCAAAAAGAACATGAAACATTTCTAAATATATGCATGGGATATAGTAAGTGGGAAATATTAATATGCTCCCAATATGGGAGCTTATAAAATATCGATTTCGTACTCATCCTTTCAGGAATTTTCTCATCATAGGTGTTGAATAATTCAGAATCATCGAACATAGGTTCCCCATTTGAATCAAACATGTATGTAATTTCCTTCTCCTTCTCTATGTTATATGTCATAATCTAGTTAGCCAGTGTCATTATTTTAAGCGTTTGGGTTCTCTATGGTTTGCCATTGAAAGAAGATGTTTCTCTTGTATAAGGGTGGTTTTCAGGGAGGAATACCCTAGATATTCCCTACACTAGATTTCATACATATTTGGATCACCTATATTTCATATAATTTCCGCAACATTTACATCCATGATAAAATTTTGTTACAACACCTACAATGTTATTGTAAACAAAGAATGTTGTGGGTGTTGAGCATCAAGATAGTGTAATGTCCCCGGTTTTGACCCCGTTTGCATGATGTATATATTGTAATTAATCGTGGTGAGGAGCTCAAGGAAAAATCCCCACCATCGATTTTGTTGTCTATGTTTCGGCAATAGGGATAATTGTCGATGGTACGCTGTGCTATAAGGCACATTATAATTCGGCATCATGTAAACACGCACATCAAATAAAACTAAAACCACAACCAGCTACGGCAGTGCAACGTTGAATGAAAAGGGCATGGTTCCAAAAGATAAGGGGTGGGGGATGTCAAACCTTGGTTTATGGGGGAAAAACCCATGTTTGTCACCTTGTTGATTTTCCATCTTCCCTTGTTAACCTCTTTAATGCTTCAGCTGGTGGTTGGGGGAGTTATTGCTGAAGTGGTGGTGGTTGTGGAAGGCTGTCAGCCTTACCCACTTGCTCACTCCACCCACGTCTGCCCATTCTTCTCCCTCACGCACTCTTCCCTGGTCATTTCACTCTCACCACGATTTTGGTTTGTTTTTCCTCACGCACAGTTTTTGGGGTGTTTTTGGGTCTCACGCAGGTTTTCTTCCTCTCCCCCATGAGTTGCTGAGCACCCACAAACTGCAAATTCACATCCTTCCCCTTGTGTGTGCATCCACGGACAAAAACGGAGCCGTTTTTCCTCACGCAGGGCCTCCATTGTCTGTTCCTTTCCTTGCTGGTTCGGATTGTTTAACCACGCACAGGTATTCTTCTGTTTGGGGCGCACATAGTGAGCTGAGAGCCGTGCTCTTGCATCCACGACTGACTGTGAAGGGCCATTCACGTTTTTGGCTGTCTCACAGATTAATTGGGTCGTTTTCCCTGTTGTAAGTTGTGCTCACTGGGAGATTTCGGGGCTGTAGTCTTCCCCATGTTGTGAATGTATTTGTTGTTACATTTGGGGGCCATTGTAAATTCGAATGAGAGTCATTTTGGCCACGATAGGGCCAAGAATGACTCAGGAATTCGTTTTCCCTGTTTAAGCTGTGATAGTTGAGTAGTTGCCTGAGTGCAATGGATAGTCTTCGGACTGTGCTGGCTTGGCTTGGTTGTTGAAAGCCTGTGAAACCTAGCTGTGTTGATTTGTTGTTTATGTCCCCTTGGCTATGTATAAGCTTGCAATTGACCCTTATTCCAGAGGAATCATGCCCAGCTCGGGGGTGGCAGCGTTGCTGAGAGACTGATGAGCACGTTGGCCTATGGTTGGGTGGAACGTTACAGCGACGTAGCTGGTTGCGGGTGAATTATTCATCAAAAGATAAGTGCTGTTGTTTACTTCACCTCTGCAATTTATATTGATGTTAAATGATGGAATGTCTATGTTTGCTTCCGCTGATTGTTTGAAGGACTGTGCATCCTTGTATGATGAATTATGCCTGTTGTTTAGGCTTTTAATTTCAGCATTGATATCCTTTGTTTTATTTTCATGGGTTGTTTGCCAGACTGCGTTGATGTTCGTCGCGTCCTCTTCGCCGGGTGAGGGACGGGGACGTGACAGATAGTCAAAATGAATTAAATATGTCAAAAAAATATTGCTTTGAATATAAAGAAATCAAAGAACATATTTACTTATGCAAACTCCCAACCCTGGATAATTATGTGTAGTGCACACACATATTCCATACAGTGTAAAACTCCTATCTAATGGGATGGGTCTCTATACATCATATACCTATAAACCTTCCCATAATTACTTAAAATATTTGATCAATAGTTGTACATAAACATCCATATTCTTCACTTGTCTTCTACCAGGGACAATAATAACCAACATAAGATGTTCATTTTTTACAAACAACCATAAGGGGGTATTTTTATTAATCACCACTATAGGAAAAACAATATAGGTAATGTCTGGATGGGAATATGGGTTGATGCCATTGATGGCTATGTTCATTTTGAGTTTGCGTACTTCATCCTTGAATTTATCGGGACATGTGTCCTCTATATGTTTCATGGATATTGAATATGTTGGAATTCACAATACCCTTCCTCACTTCAATGCGATGCATGCCATCCCTACAACATAGCTAATTCTTTGTAATGAAAGATCCTTTGAATCCTTGGGATTATAGGCATGTGCCTCAATATCTTATGAGGAGTACCATGTGCTTTAGCATTGTTATTCGATTTTGTGTACCTATCAAGCCCACATTTTGGACATATCTCTTTGTATGCATATCTGCCTCTATCTAGAATACAATTATTGGGACACATATCATATTATATGTACTAAATACCCAAAATTTTCAACATCTCCTTTTCCTACTTGCAGCTTCCAAGATAGACATTATCATTCAAAAGTACCTTATCTTTGAATAACCTGCAATTACTGGGAAATACAAATGTAAAATCTCATTTAAAATTAATAAAATTGACCATTTTCAAATATCATTATGTAACAATATTCCTCAAAACATAATGTAGTTGATGGTAAGTTACCTCAGTGTAGTTGAGTAATTCATGTCAAATATGCCATACTTTTCTTTCAAGTTGTATAGTAACATTGATGTCCCCAACTACATAGACTTTGACTGGTTAGGTTCAAAGAGAGGTGTGGAATTTTCCATTTTAAGGATTTCTAAGAAGGATTTAATGATATGAATGTCATCCCCTATCTCATTGTCCTGGAATGCATGAAACAAAAATACATCTATGAAACTCATTTGTTATCATAACTCATCCATACCAATGTCTAATAATTGCCTCCATTTCCAACCTGTGAAGAACTGCTATCACTATAGGAATTCCTAGTTAGCGAGGATAGAAATAGTGGAAATTGAATAGGTAGTTTATTCAACCATGAATGGTATGCTTCCTCTCCAAGTTACTCTTTTTTGTAAGCATCCTGTCGATTTGAAATTATAGTGGGGTGAAACATAAGAAGGTAGGAAGGTCACTCATCATCATAATCCTGACTTAAAAGATATTGAATATTGCATCGATGATTTTAGTAAGAAAAATACAATTCATTTAATATATTATTAAACAAAATAGTTATTACAGAAGCACAAGAATCATTTCCAATACAAAATGATAAGTTTCAAATAATTTATAAAGAAAACGTTCAGATTGAGCGATAAGTTAACAACAATTCCACATTAAATATAAAATATAAAATTGAGAAACACATTTCCAAATTCAATTTATAAAACATAATTTCAAAATAAGAAATACATTGACATGCATCCCATTGCAAATTGACAAATACAATTAATCAATGTTTTTTGTCTTATGCCCCAAGGGAACGTCTAATGGTAGTTCCAATGTGAGCCTTCTCTAATGAGCGGTTGGTGGTCCACGAAAGTTGTAGTTTATTAACAACTCATCACCAGGAGACAAACTTTGTATTGCATATAAACCAACAAATCTTGATGCTTTCGTTTTCATAAAAAAATCATGTTCATGGAAGTGTTCCTTAAATGAACAATTTGCAGAAATTAAAGAGCACCTATGTAACACCCCGGTTTTGACCCTGTTTGCATGATGTATATAATGTAATTAATCGTGGTGAGGAGATAAAGGCAAAAGCCCCACCATCGATTTGGTTGTGTATGTTTCGGCAGCGGGGATAGTTGCTGATTGTATATCGTGCTATTTGGCACATCATAGTTCAGCATCATGTAAACACGCACCTCAAATAAAAATAAAACACAACCAACTACGACAGTGGAACGTGAATGATGAAAAAGGAATGATTCCAAAGGATAAGGGGTGGGGGATGTCAAACCTTGGTCTATGGGGGGGGAAACCCATGTGTTTCCACCTTGTTTATTTTCCATCCTCCCTTGTCTCATCCAACCTCTTTATTTTTTTTGTTGAGGTAGTTGGGGCAGTTATTGCTGAGTGGTGGTGGTTGTGGCAGGACTGTCAGTCCTTGCCCATGTGCCCACTCCACTAGCAGATCCTTCCTCTTCACATCGCATGGGGGCAGACGAAGCATTCACTCTCCACTCCCTCCACTGCTAGGCATTCTTGCCATGTCTATCCATTCTCCCCATGCAGAGACATTGTCTATTCATCTTCCTCACGCGGAGGGGAAGTCTGTTCATCCACGCGCATAGGGGAGCTGTTCACGCTCATAAAGGGATGCGTAGGTGGAGGTCAGTTCATTTTCCTCACGGGATGATATGTGGGTTCGGCGTTGTTCTTGCTCACGTAGTAGGATGGGAGCTATTTGGCCACTATCGTCCATGATCTTTCCTGTGGAGAGCCATCTCTTACGCTCAGGGACTGTGTTGCGGCCTGTGTAAGTCCTTTCCTCTGTTTAGTTGTCCAGGACGGACTGCTGTCTTTCCTCATGCTGTAATTTTCTTTAATGATTGTATATGTTGTTACATTTGGGTTTTGGTGCAAGTTTCCCTCACGCATAGACCGTTGGAGTCATTTTCCCATGGTTGTTAGGCGTGCTCACTGATTATGTTTGGGGACTATGGTCTTCCCCACATTTTTATTGGCTGTTGATTGCCACCTCTATTAGCTGAGTTTCTCCCTATTTGGGACTGTGTGAAGTTGCCAATTATAGCCGTGGATGCTATCTGCTATGGTCTGCATTTGTGTTTCCTTGTCTGCGCTAGGAGTTGGGCTTCTCCTTTGCTTGGAGACTGTGGTTGGTTGCCATCATTCATTGAGGGTTTTTGGTTGTTAATGCACCCTGGTTTTGGGTTGCTGTTGAGTTGTTTTGGCCACGCTAGGGCCAAGAACAACTCTACGTTGTCTTGTGGGCTTGAGCTGTGTTTCCTCTTTTGTTTGGGACTGTCCCCGGTTGTCTTTGCCTTCTTCACAAGGCTGTGAAGAGATTGTTTTGCTGCATGTATGCAGTGGTTGGTCTTCGGACTGTGCTGGCTTGGCCGTTTTGTTGACGGCCTGATAAACCCAGCGGTGTTGGTTTGTTGTTTGTGTCCCTCGGCTATGTGTAAGCCTGCATTGACCCTTATCCTTGGATGAATCATGCCTAGCTCGGGGGTGGCAGTGTTGCTGAGAGATTGATGAGCACGCTGGCCTATGGTTGGGTGGAACATTGCAGCGACGTAGCTGGTTGCAGGCAAGTTCTTCATTAAAAGATAAGTACTCCTGATTGTCTCATCTCTGCAATGTATCTATTGTTTCATGTATTAAGATGAACATGTGGAATGCTGGAATGTGTATGTTTGCTTCCACTGAATGCTTTGAGTAATTATGCATCTGTGTATGCTTGTATGTTTGGAATTCTTGTTATGCATCATGTTAAGCTTTTAATTTCAGCATTGATCTCTTTTGTTTATGTTCATGGGGTTGTTTTCCTGTGTTTGGTGTGTTGGTCGCGTCCTTTTCATCGGTCTAAGGGATGGGGACATGACAGAGTGGTATCAGAGCTCATGTTACAACATGGGCCTGAATGGACCACCAAGGTACAGTGACAGAAGCGGACTTACCTTCTTCCCAGCAAAGATCAGAGTTTGATTGTAGCAAACTTCAAAAATTTGCCTAAGTGTTTGAACTGTCGGTTCAGTTCATCGGGACACTTAGTGAGAAAGACTTCCGACATAGCGGAAGGGTTAGTGGTTTGAACTTTCGAAGTAGTGGAGGAGCTAGATGGAATTATACCCGATGGGAACCGTTGGATGGAAAATTCGAATGTTTTCTAACTGTTGGAACGGTCGGCTCGTCGGAGCACTAAACGGAATGGACTTCCGATGTGGCGGAAGAATTAGATGAAAGTGTGTTTGACGGAGAGCAGTGAAATAAAATCGTTGAAACTTGTCTAAGTGTCCGTCGGAAGAAAATAGATCTTCGAGCATCCGTATTTGCAGAAGTCTAAATGACTATGCACCCAACGGAAAAGTCATCCGACCGTCGACGCCATGAAGGAAGTTAAGTTTAAAAAAAATTCTAAGTGTTTTAGCGGTCGTCGGCGGGGAATGGACATTGGGTTCGCCGACACCGCGAAAGAGTTTAGTGTTTAACAGTCCGCCGTTGCGGCTTTCGAAGGGACTATTCCGCCGATGCTAGTTCTTCTAGTCGCCGACGCCGTAGAGAAAGTCCAAAAATTTTCTAAGTGTTGGAGGTCATCGGAAGACTTAGCGGAATTGACTTTCGCTGTAGTGGAAGAGTTTAGTGTTTGACAGTCCGTCGTTGCGGCTGTCAAAGGGACTAAACTGCCGATGCATAGTAGTTAGTGGTTCCGACCCCCGATAGATTTTCTATTCCGCAGAAAGAAGAAGAGAAAGATTTTTGAAAAATTGGTTAAAGTGTTGAAATCATCGGCAAAAAAAGGCTGAACGAGTGCCACCATTGCGGGTGGAGAAATGACTAGGCGTCCGACGAGAAAGACCACCAACACCGGGAAGAAAGAAAGAAAGCTAAAAATTTTGCTAAGGCCCGAAATTGAAAGAAGAATGAATTTGGTGGGCTGTCGTTGTGGCTACCTAAATGACTAACCACCTGAAGCACGAGACATCCGACAGCCGATGAGAAGGAAGTTGAAATTTTGTTTAAGTATAAGGTCATCGGAAGAAGAAAGTTGTTCATGCACCCATCGTTGCGGAAGCCTAAATAACTAGACTTCCGACGAGGAAGGAAATCTGATGCCGTCTTCGGAAGAAGGTAGAAAGGGAACAAATTTGAAAAGTTGAAAATTTTTCTAAGTATAGCAAGCATCGAAAAAACTTAGAGGATCGGACCGCCGATACCTCGAAAGCTTAGACAAATGGGTTCCGAAACATCGAAAAACTTTAGAAGATCCGATTGCTGATAGAGCTTAGTTGTTCTGATTTCCGATGAATAGCGGAAGATGTCAGCTGTTTGGGGCTTTGAAACAGTGAAGGAATTGGTGGTTTCGACCGCTGAAACATCGGAACAATTAGTGGTTTTGAGAGCCGATTCTGCGGAACGATTAGTGGAAATGAGAGCCGATTCTGCAAGGGGAAATTCTGAGTTTTCAAGTGGGATTTTTCAGAATATTTCAGGGGTTTTTCAGTAAAATTCTCAGTGATTTTCAATGGATTTCAGGGCGGAAAAGGAGAAGAAAAATCCTAGGTGGCTGAAGTTGGCGCCCAGACCAAAATGCAGCGGTGTGTAAAAATGTCGAGATTGGGTGAAAGTCTTCATTCTTAGAAGTGTTGTGGTTTTCACACCCGAGGTCGGAATGGAGCATGTGAATAAGCGTTGGAAAGCTTATCCAGTAGGTAACAGGGGTAAGTCACCAGAATCTGAGCATGGAGAAGCAAAGTGCTAATGATGGCCGATGCTATCAAATGGAAAAATCTGGACAGTTGCATGCCCAGGGGTAGCAAGGACTATGAAGGCTAACCAACTGTTGCGTGGAAGAGGAATTCCATGCAAGGATGAGGGATTTGGAAAAGGGAAGTTTTCCTTAAAAACCTGTCTTGCTAACTATGTTACATTTCCTAAGTTTTATGCATGAGGATATGTGTTGTATACATAGGATATTAAAGATTATACATTTATAATGAACCACTAATCATAATCATTGCTTTGATGTGGCATTAGTGGAAAAACCAACGACAACATGGACCTAGCTGAATATGTTGCTGATGCTGACAATTGTGACTAGCAACCCTTTGGAGAAAGGGATAAGGCAACAAGTCGATAACAAAAGTTGGTGAGCAAATGCTGCAATCTCCTGCAAAGGACCAACCAAATTGGTCATGTCAAGGGTGTAAGTAGAACCCATGCAGGTGAGAGTTTGATTATGACAAATTCCATTGAATGGTAAAGGTAAGAGACCTCATACCATGTGGATGATTGAATATAGAAAGGTGTCATGCCTATATATGTTGATGACATTGATTATAGTAATGCATCCTATGTGAAGTGGACGTGGCTAGGCCATGGTATGTTGAATGCATTGAGATGAGTGCATGTGATATTATGAATGACTAATGACTGAAATGATGAATTGATGACAATTCGAGAACCATTTCAAAGGTTGTTATGAATGCAGGATAGTCATGATCAATTGGCTGCCAGGAATGCTCTATTGAAGAGCAAGGTGGTATGAATGATATGCTTGTGAAGTAAGGAGTATCTAAACATTTCATTTAATTGCATGAATGATATGACTATACCTTGCAATGTTAGTATAATAATGATTGCATGAAGTAAATGAGCTTTGATAATATTGATGTGACTAACAGTTGGAAGTATTTGAATTTTATAAATTTTGAAAATGCTTCGGTGATGGTTGTAGCAATGAAAAGGTTATATGCATCCGGACTTACCAAGTGTTTGGTTGATTGAAGCTCATGTTTTAGGTAGATTATTTCGAGCATGGAAGTGAGAGGTAAGACCCTGACCAATGCCAGAATCTACCATATGGTAGGCATAATAGGTTGTTAAATTCGAATTGTGAATTTCGGATTTAAGAAATTGCTGACAAATACTAGTCACTATTGGCTTGCATAAGCTTGTGTTGGATGATTGAAGCTCAGATTTCAGGTAGATTATTTCGAGCATGGCAGTGAGAGGTAAGACCCCAACCAATGCCAGAATCTACCATGTAAAAGAGCTAAACCTTATGAGAAGAGTCTCATAGTTGTAAAAGTAGTTGGTATGGGTTGTTAAATTTGAATTGTGAATTCAAATTTAAGAATTGCTGACGACTACTAATCATTGTTGGCTTGTATAAGATTGTGTCAGGTGGACGCATGGTAAGTGGGTATTCATGTTATGATAGTAAGCATGAAATTATAGTGGGAATGGTAGTGCTGCTTACAAGAGACGCACAATTGAGCAAGTCAATTTCTGTAGTAGATAGAATTGCAAATTCCTAATGTCATTGCTTGGTTATGAAACAATCAATTTGGATTGTATTATCAGGTAATGATTGACTGTTTGGATATTTGATGAATGTGTTAGGGATACACACTGAAAGAAGACCATGTGTGATGGCTTGCAAAAGCCAAACTTCATGGGAAGGTTTTCCCTTAGAAATGGGTTTCGGGTGAAACACCATTGGACATTTTGGAAATGTCTCATCTGCACTGCATGTTTGATAATAACATGAGTGAGATGGTATGGGTTATGTTGGCAAGACATGTGTGAATGTGAAATGCAAAAGGAGTTGGGATGGCAAACTAAGGGACTGTTAACTCAGGAAAGGAGCCTCCATTCCTCCTTAACAAAGGCATACTGGGACGACAAATGGATAAGTGTTCTGTGACCCTTGCAAAGAATATGCATGCTTAATTGTTACTAATTCCATATGCAGAACATGTTTTGATTTATTTCCATGATGACCGATTGCTTGAGTATGAATAGGGCCTACATGGCACACACCGAAGAAGAGTGCACACTTTTTCGATGTTGAGTCATGAAAGGGTTTTCAATATTGATTACACTCTAGGGAGTGGACGCACTCCTGGTGTATCAATACTTGATAGAGAATGATGAGAAATGTGATTACAGTTTTAGAGCAATAACATTGATGAATTTTTCTTGTATTGCTTGTGTTGCTTGTGTTGACAGGCTAAATAGATGCAGTTGGGTGTTGCACCCAAAAGTTAAAAGGTAAAAGGTAAATGGTAAATGGTTGGTGTGAGGGGTTGCGGAGTAAGGGTTATTGTTGATATAAGTGTGTGCTGGTATAAGTGTATGTTGGGCTGTGATATGCCTGAGGATCCATAGTAGATCCTAGACCTGGAAATGGTCATGGTAAAAGTTCCAAGCCCAGTTGACATGATTGTGTACTGGCTGGACATTAATTATTTGATGTTGTGGAGTAGCCTGCGTGCTGACCTAACATCTAAGTCCATAGGTGAACCCAAGGCTTGCAAAGCGAAGCAGGATCCTGTGGATGAACGAGGAAACACACAATACAGATAAGTATTGGATTATTTTGCTTATGAATATACATGTGTGATTTGGTTATGATGTGTTAAGCTCTTGTTCTAGAGATAAAAACTGATGAGAATAAACTAAGCATGTGAATTTATTCAATGTTTGGATATAGGTATCGCTGGAAGTGAGGACTATAAGAGCATCCTAAAGGTGCATATGGACATGTGACTATCTTGGAAAGCTCGGAATGAGGGCAATGAAAAAGGTGCTAGTGAGACCATGAGTTTCCTAGCAGTTGATGAAAAACCATGTGGAGAGACTCCATGGTTTAGAGGTCTAGAATGGACTGAAGACACTAAGTGTCATGACCAAGAGAGATTGGTCCAGCATTCACGGTGAAGTGAAAGAGGCTGAGAGCATGAAAAGCCACCGCAGTGGTGTGGGTTCCAGAAAGGAACAAAACAAAGAGGGGAAAAACTCTTGCTGCTCTCTCTTGCCTTTTGATTATATATATATATATATGCATTATGAAAAAACAAAAGATTGTTGAATGCATGTATGACTGAAAATGGAATGTGTGGTTTTGCTGAAAGTAAGTTATGAATGCTGGAGTGGTTAATTCCCTTCCCAAGAATGGACACGAATGAGCTCATGTGCCTGTTGGGGAAGGCATGAAAAATATGAAGGTTTCCTTGATGAAACTTGGACTGTCATGCCAATTGGATAACTAACTGACTGATTTTGATGTCTATATTATGCTTGGTCTGATAGAATTTCAATGGTGCATTTCACAGGTGAGAAAAAGTGAAACTAGGTGGTGCACATTAATCATGGCAGCAGATCAAAAGTTGTTGGACTTGGCTGGAAGTCTCCTTCAAGTGATTTCCAAGACCCAAGAGAATCTTGGGGAGATGCTCAAGATACAGAAAAGGCAGAGTGAAATGAACCACCAGATTTTGCAAGACTCTATTGGTTTGCAAAGAGAGATGAAAATCCTTCTGGGAGCAATCGGCAAAGGAAAGGAGGGTGGATTAGCGATGGGATATTCGTCCAAGAAACCCATTGGGAAACGGTCCAGGCATGAAGACTCAAGGGAAATTGAGCAGGTAAAGATGAGGCAGCCAGTGAAATGTTGGAGATGCGGAGGACATCATTTACGCCGGGACTACCCAATGAGGGAACATGATGAGGGCAATAGCTGAAAAGTTCCTAGACTTCGGGATAAGCTGGAAGCTGAGAACCAGCAAGACAAGTCCATGGAAGCTGATAGGCTTGGTCCTAAATGTTCAAAGTGAATAACTGAACGTGGGACAGATCTGCAAAATTTTGAAATTTTCATGTTCAATTGTATATATATTGGAACACTGAGGACGGTGTTATTCCAAGGGGGAGGGGAATGTAACACCCCGGTTTTGACCCTGTTTAAATGATGTATATAATGTAATTAATCGTGGTGAGGAGCTAAAGGAAAAATCCCCACCATCAATTTGGTTGTGTATGTTTCGGCAGCGGGGATAGTTTCCGATGGTATATCGTGCTATTTGGCACATCATAGTTCGGCATCATGTAAACACGCACATCAAATAAAAATAAACCAGAACCAGCTACGACAGTGCAACGTGAAAGATGAAAAGGGCATGATTCCAAAGGATAAGGGGTGGGGGATGTCAAACCTTGGTCTATGGGGGGGGAAACCCATGTGTTGCCACCTTGTTGATTTTCCATCCTCCCTTGTCTCATCCAACCTCTTTATTGTTTTTGTTGAGGTAGTTGGGGTAGTTATTGCTGAGTGGTGGTGGTTGTGGCAGGACTGTAAGTCCTTGCCCACGTGCCCACTCCACCAGCAGATCCTTCCTCTTCATGTTGCATGGGGGCAGAGGAAGCATTCACTCTCCACTCCCTCCACTGCTAGGCATTATCACTGTGTTTGTCCATTCTCCCCACACAGAGTCGTTGTCTCTTCATCTTCCTCATGCGGAGGGGAAGTCTGTTCATCCACACGCATAGGGGAGTTGTTCACACTCATAAAGGGACGTGCAGGAAGAGGTCAGTTCGTTTTCCTCATGGGCTGATATGTGGGTTCGGCGTCGTTGTTGCTCACGTAGTAGGTTGGGAGCTGTTTGGCCACTATCGCCCATGATCTTTCCTGTGGAGAGCTATCTCTTACGCTTAGGGACTGTGTTGCAGCCTGTGTAAGTCCTTTCCACTATTTAGTTGTCCAGGACGGCTTTCCTCATGCTGTAATTTTCGTTGTTGATTGCATATGTTGTTACATTTGGGGTCTGGTGCAAGTTTCCCTCACGCACAAACCGTTGGAGTCGTTTTCCCATGGTTGTGAGCCATGGTCACTGATTATGTTTGGGGACTGTGGTCTTCCCCACATTTTTATTGGCTGTTGATTGCCACCTTTGTTAGCTGAGTTTCTCCCTATTTTGGGACTGTGTGAAGTTTCTAATTATAGCCATGGATGCTATTTTCTATGGTCTGCGTTTGTGTTTCCTTGTCTGCGCTAGGAGTTGGGATTCTCCTTTGCTTGGAGACTGTGGTTGGTTGCCATCATTCATTGAGGGGTTGTGGTTGTTGATGCACCCTGGTTTTGGGTTGCTGTTGAGTTATTTTGGCCACGCTAGGGCCAAGAACAACTCTGTGTTGTCTTGTGGGCTTGAGCTGTGTTTCCTCTTTTGTTTGGGACTGTCCCCGGTTGTCTTTGCCTTCTTCACAGGGCTGTGAAGAGATTGTTTTGTTGCGTGTATGGAGTGGTTGGTCTTTGGACTTTGCTGGCTTGGCTGGTTGGTTGATGGCCTGATAAACCCAGTGGTGTTGGTTTGTTGTTTGTGTCCCTCAGTTATGTGTAAGCCTGTATTGACCCTTATCCTTGGAAGAATCATGCCCAGCTCGGGGGTGGCAGTGTTGCTGAGAGATCGATGAGCATGCTGGCCTATGGTTGGGTGGAACGTTGCAGCGACATAGCTAGTTGCGGGCAAGTTCTTCATTAAAAGATAAGTACTCCTGATTGTCTCAACTCTACAATGTATCTATTGTTTCATGTATTAAGATGAACATGTGGAATGTTGGAATGTGTATGTTTGCTTCTGCTGAATGCTTTGAGGAATTATGCATCTGTGTATGCTTGTATGTTTGGCATTCCTGTTATGCATCATGTTAAGCTTTTAATTTCAGCATTGATCTCTTTTGTTTATGTTCATGGGGCTTTTTTCCCGTGTTTGGTGTGTTGGTCGCGTCCTCTTCGTCGATCTAAGGGATGGGGATGTGACAACCTATGACTATTTATGAACCTTGCAATATTCCCATGAGTTCATGGATTCTCATCTATGTATAACATGTTCTTCTTGCTAAAGGTTTCAGAAACATAACCATTCATGCGCATACTATAGATGGAAATTCTATGCTTGTTTTTAAAAAATATTCAAGTAATCTGATCGAAAATAGATATGACCCTAAAATGACATAAGTGTTACTGGTTTTTTGGGAGGAAAAAGTACGTGTGAAAGGATAAACAACCTAAGATTTGCAACATCATTATTATACTTTGCAATCCTAAAATTATTACAACAAAAGGAAAATTTGGTCACAACATTAGGCATGGGTAGAGAAGAGGACTAAGTTCCATACAAAGCGCACTTGTGAGAAGTTTGATATTTACTTTACAAATTCACAAAAAGGGAGAAATCATCTCTACTCTCCAACAATTTAATGGACATTGATGTGTACTTGGCTAATTTTTCTCTCAACTCATGCCAATTTTTTGATATTCTAGTAAAGATGGATTGGGTGGCAGTCAAACCATACTTTGGATCACTACAACTTTCAATTTATTGAATAATAGTAGAGCGGTTTTACATTTAGGATGAGACATAGTTTTTTTGGATTCCAACTTTTTCAGAAAAGAGCATAACCAAGTGTTCATCTTTGTCATTTCTATATCACCTATTGGATTCTTTACTGCAGTAGGGGGTATTATTTCATCTAACAATGGGTAATATATCATTGGTGTAATGGGTGAGTGTGACATGATGAGGGTTCTTCTTCAACCCTTGACATTTTTAACAACCACAAACTAGTGGGGTATCATAAAAGGTTTCTATACCACGATGAGTTGACATCGATTAACCAGGATTGTGTCTTAAATACATGTTATAATTTGTAGGGTAAAACAATTTCCCATTTTCATCTATGAATTGCTTGAAATGTCTTACTCCTTGTGAGAGCTTATGGAGTTTTGAAACTGGTGGTATTCCTTGTGCATCTGAACTTGAACCTGAAATGGGATCCTACGATAAAGAATAAATTGATATTTAGATTCACATGGATAAGTAACATAAATTAAAATAAATAGTGAAAATATAAATGAAACCTTAACACATTGGGGATGGACAGGGAGAATTCGTCAAACGTTGAACACGATGGGATGAGATGGAATTTGAAGAATTGGCCATTTGATACTACAATTTTTTCTCCTTTCATTTGAGACAAATAAGAAATCAATATATGTCTCTACAATTATGAATTGTTTTTAATAAATATATCCCAATCTAACCTCCAATATAGTTTGGAAACCATTATGTAAGAACAAGGTGAGTTTAAGCAACATAAATATACTATGAAATATTGTAATTTGTTTCCTTGAATAATAAAAGAAAATTTGTTTCCTGGAGAAGGACTAATATAGGGTGTTAGGTGTAAAGAGAGAGATAGAGGGAGAGAGATTGGGGGTTAGGGGCTTAGAGAGAGAGAGAGAGAGAGAGAGAGAGACTAGGGGTTATGGGTTTAGAGAAAGAGGGAGATTTGGGGATATAGGTTTAAAGAGAGAGAGAGAGAGAGAGAGAGAGATTGAGGTTTAAGGGTTTAGAGATATTTATATTAGGGGATAGGGTTTTAGAGAGAAAGAAAGAGAAAGATTGTGGGTTAATGGTTTAAGGAGAGAGAGAAAGAATGTAGCTTGGTGTTTTAGAGATATTTAGAGAGAATTTGGTTGTTAGGGGTTTAGAGAGAGAGAGAGAGAGGTTTGTCTATAGGGGTTTAGACAGAGAGGGAGGGAGAGAAATATAGAGAGATAGAAGATACATTGAAGGTTAGGGGTTTAGAGAGAGGGGGGTTTGAGAGAGATATAGATTGTAGGTTAGGTGATTAGAGAGAGAAATTCGGAATTAGGGGCTTAAAGGGAGAGAAATAGAAAGACATACATTGGGATTTATGGCTTTAGAGATAGAGAGAGTTAAGGGGTTACGAGTTTTGAGATATTGATAGAGAGAGGGAGACTAGGGGCTAGGGGCTTAGAGATAATCAAGGTTACTAGGTTAGAGGGAGAGAGAGAAATAAAAATGAATGGATTGGGTGTTAGGGTTTTAGTGAGAGAAACATATTGGAGAATAGGGGTTTCAAGATAGAGAGAGGGATTGGGGTTTTGGGTTTGAGAGAGAGAGAGAGAGAGAAAGAGAAGGATAAGGGTTTAGGATAGATATATTGAGGGTTACTATTTTACATAGAGAGAGAGAGAGAGAGAGAGAGAGAGAGAGAGAGATTGGAGGTTTTGATTTTAGGGGTTTAGAGAGAGCGAGAAAGGTATTGGGGGATAAGGGTTTAAAGAGAGAGAGATTATTGTTTAGGTGATAGATGTTTAGATAGATATATAAAGAGATAGATTGGTGGTTAGGTATAGCTAGACAGATAAAGAGAGAGAGAGAGAGAGAGAGAGAGAGAGAGAGAGAGAGAGAGAGATATTTGGGTCTAGGTGTTTAAAGGGAGAATGTGATCAAAGGTTAAGGGTTTAGAGAGAGAGAGAGAGATGTTATTGGTTGCATTTTTAGAGAGATAAAAGTCGAAAGAGAGTGTGGGGGTTAACTATTTATTGGTGTAGAGAGAGAATGGATGTATGAGGTTTATAAAGATACATAAGGAGAGATTGGGGTTTAGGGGTTTAGTGAGAGAGAGAGAGAGAGAGAGAGAGAGAGAGAGAGAGAAAGGAAACATGGTAAAGGTTTAGAGAGAGACAGAGAGACAGAGAGAGAGAAAATGAGGTTAAAGTTTTAGATAGAGAGAGAGAGAGAGAGAGATTATGAAACAAGGATTTAGAAAGAGAGATATTGTAGGCTAGGGGATTAAAGAGAGAGGGAGATTTGGGCTACAGGTTTAGAGAGAGAGAGAGAGAGAGATTGGGGATTATGGGTTTATATATAGAGAGAGATATTCAGGAGTTAGGCCTTTAGAAATACAAAGAGAGAAACAGAGACATTGTTGGTTTGGAGTCTAGAGAGAGTGAAAAAGAGAGTGTGTGGGTTAAGAGAGAGAGAGAGATTTAGATTAGGGTTAATGGGTTGAGAGAGAGGGAGAGAGAGAGAGAGATTTAGATTAGGGTTAAGGGGTTAAGAGAGAGAGAGAGAGATAGAGAGAAAGACAGAGAGAGAGAGATTATGGGTTAGCGGTTTTTAGGGGAGAGAGAGATAGGGGTTGAGAGAGAAAGAGATATTGGAAGTTAAGGGTTCAAAGAGAGACAAATTGTAGGTTTTGTATTTAGAGAAATAGAAATAGAAAGAGAGAGATTTGGGGCTAGTTTTAGAGAGAGATATAATGGAGGTTAGGGATTTAGAGATACGAAAAGTCAGATTGAGATTAGGGGTGTAGAGGGAAAGAGATATTAAGGAATAAGGGTTTAGAAATAAAGATTGGTGGATAGGGTTTTAGAGAGAGAGATATTGGGGTTATACTTTTAGAGAGACAGAGAGGGATTGGGGGTTATAGGGTTAGAGGGAGAGAGAAATAAAAAGACAGAGTTTGGGGGTTATGGATTTAGAGAGAGAGATTGAGAGAGGAAGAGAGAAATTGAGGGAGGAAGACATTGGGGTTTATGGGTTTAGAGGGAGTGAGCAAGAGAGAGAGAGAAAAAAAGGTTAAAGGTTTGGGGTTAGGGTTTAGAGATATAGACAAAGATTGATAGAGAGGGATTGAAGGTCAAGGGCTTAGGGAGATATATATATTGTGTATTAGGTGTTTAGAGAGAGAGAGAGAAAGAGATTGTGGATTGACGATTTAGAGAGAAAGAGAGAGAGGGAGAGATTAGGGGTTAGCACATTAGAGAGAGGCAGCAATGAATTTATGTTTTTAAAGATAGAGGTTAGGGGGTTAAGGGGTTTAGAGAGAGAGGGAGAGAGATATTGGGGGATAAGGGGTTTAGAGAGAGAGGGAGAGAGATATTAGGGGATAAGGGTTTAATAGAGTGATTAGTGTTTAGGGGTTAGGGGCTTAAATATATATATATATATAGATAGATAGATAGATAGATAGATAGATAGGTCAATAGATAAATAGATAGAGAGAGAGAGAGAGAGGGAGAACTTTGGGCCTATTTGTTTAAAGAGAGAATGTGATTGAAGCTTAAGGGTTAAGAGAAAGATATATTGGTGGTTAGGGGTTTAGATAGAGACAAAATTAGAAAGACAGAGTGTAGGGGTTAATTGTTTAGAGAGATACATAAGGAGAGATTGGGGTTTAGGGGTTTAATGTGTGTGTGAGAGAGGGAAAGGAATTTAGTTCTAAGGGTTTAAAGAGAGAGAGATGGGAGGGGTTTGGGGTCAACAGTTAAGAGAGAGAGAGAGAGAGGGATTGGGGGTTAGGGTTGTTGATAGAGAGATAGAGAGACACATTGGAGTTTAGAATTTTAGAGTGAGAAATATTGGAGCACACAGGATTAGAGAGAGAAATAGAAATACACCAATAGGGTAATAGGGTTTAGACAAAGTAAGAGAGCGAGAGAGAAAGAGAGAGAATTCAGGGTAAAAGGTTTAGATAGATATATAGATTGATAGATAGAGAGAGAGAGAGAGATGGAGATTGGGGATTATGGATTTAGAAAGAGAGATATTAGATGCTAGAGGTTTAAAGAGAGAGGGATATTTGAGGTTAGGAGTTTAGAGAGAGAGGGATTGGGGTTTAGATAGATAGACAAATTGGAAAGTTAGGAATTTAGAAAGGCAAAGTGAGAAAAAGAGATATTGACGGTTAGTAATTTAGAGAGTGTGAGAGACTATGTGTGTGGGTTAGGGTCTAGTGAAAGAGAAAGAGAGAGAGATTAGGGTTTATGGGCTTACGAGCTTAGAGAGAGAGAAAGAAAAATTATGGGTTAGGGGTTTAGAGAGAAAGAGATATATTGTGAGTTAAGGGTTGAAAGAGTGAGATTTGGAGGGTTTAGAGAGACAGACAAAGATTCAGGCCTAGGTTTTAGAGAGAGATTGGTGGATAGGGGTTTACAGAGAGACATATTGGGGGTTAGGATTTTAGAAAAAGAGATAGATTGGGGGTTAGGATTTTAGAGAAAGAGAGATATTGGGGGTTACATGATTATAGGGAGGTAAATAAAAATACAAAGGTTGGGGGTTATATATTTGTTATACAGCTGATTGGCACCTCTCCGTCCGAGTGCTGATATCCCTCAGGTCGGCACACAAAAGGACACTTATGGATTGAGGTTTGCCCAGTTTCATTATACCTTGGTTGATCATGAAATACATTACCTATATGCCCAGCTAGTTACTTTTCTATTTTGAGATTTTGAGTGCATGCGCGACTATCCCTATTGGCATGTCGCGCATATGCGCGAGTGTTATGTTCAGCAGGTCGCGCATACACCTATGCGCGGGTTGCCCTTCTACAGAGTCGCGCATGATGCACGGGTTGCCTTACTACAGACCCGCGCATATCTCCCTCAAAATTAGTTTTTAAAAGCACGCGTTAATGGGAGATTAGTTATTTCATTTACCTTAATCCCATTAACTGCTGCAACCTCCCTAACCTTCGAAAACTGCCTCATTTCCTTCAGATAAATAGAGGCCTTGGGGAGGGGTTGGATATTGATACTTGGAGAGCAAAGTTATGCTGGTGGATTTTATACAGAACCTTTGGAGCAGAGAAACTCAGAGTCCTTTGGTGACAGAGGAGTCCCTTGTTCAGACATTGGGTTGTAACCTAAACTCCCTCTATTACTGTTAATAAAGCAGATTACTTCTTCCATATTGTGTTTCATGTGTTGTGACTTGGTAAATATCTATATTTCATTATGATATGTGATTTGCCTAATATGCATCTTTATATATGAATCATACTGTATATTGGAAGAATCTTTGTTAACAAGTTGAAGGAGGAATTATTCTGGAGATTGTAGAAGTGAAGTAAGAGGAAGGAGTTAGCTTGGATCAACCTTCGTTTATTACAAGTAAGTTCCTGCTACTTCCCTATTTCCTATTTGTGCTTTTATAATCAAATTGTCTGCAAGGTCATAGTACGTTGGTAACCCCCAGACCTAGGTTATTAGGTGAATTCTTCATTACAACAGAACTGGTGACTCCACTGGGGATGCCAAGTTTGCTTTAGGTCTTTTTCTGTGGTCCTGGCTAGTAATTGCTCGAAGTCTTGTTTGTGATCTTTTGTCCTGCCTTATTACATACTTACAGCATTTGAAAGTCTTGGTTTTTTCTCTGTTTTCTGGGAAAATTTTATACCTATGCGCGGGTTGCCTTTATAGACAGTCGCGCATATCAAGTTGCATGCGCGGGTTGTCCTTATAGACAGTCGCGCATCATACGCGACCTGCTTTACTATACAGTCGCGCATATCCCTGAAGATTGTGATTTTCATGTTGAAGTTTGCTTATTCTTTGGCATGGTATGAGTCCTGTCTTCTGTAGAGGCTTTCTTTAAGAGTGTTGCATAGTTTTCTGAGTGTTTCAGGTGATCACGTTTGAGTGCTTTTCGAAGCCCTTGGGTTCCTTTTACTTGTGTTATTTACTGTCTGCATTTTGAAACTTCCTGGCCTGTTTGGGTTATTGGTTGAGTGCTTGAGTCTAGATCAGTGATCAGGGTCTTAGACTCTGTTTGTCCAGTCTACTGTCTATCAGTTTTTGGTCTGTACTTACCTGTTTGAAAGTCTGCAGTGATTTTCAGATCATTGTTTGTACCCAAATTGAGGTCCTGGCCTGCTTCTTTTGCTGGTTTTTAGGGTCTGTCTGCCTTTTAGTTTCTGTTTGTGTTCTTTATACAGTTTATAAGTGTCAAGTATACCCAAGCATTGCATTTATACATGCACAGTACTTTTTGAGCATTTTTTAAATGAAAAATAAACATAAATAATCTTCTGCATTGTAATTTTTGCATTAGAATAGTGTTTGTTTCAGTTTAAGAAATACATATCTCAGAAAAATAAAAAAACATATAGGCTAGTTTCTCTTAT
>LPNX010750762.1:0-27384 GCA_001517045.1 Pseudotsuga menziesii
GATCTAGAAATATCTTAAGGGATAAGATCAAAGGATCTAGAATTAGATTCTACAGTTCGGATCTACATTCATTATTACCTGTAAATTGTGTTAAACTTTTAATGGACTTTACTTCAACTATAAAATGATTACTTTTGAGAAACATAAGTTATAGATGTCATAATAGGGTTAACTCTGAACTAAGGTAAATAATTATTCTTATATGTTTATAGAAATAAACAAATTAAATTCTAAATATGAGTGATCATTATTAGAATTTCATCAAACAATTTGAAGTGAGTTTATAAGACTGAAACTCTCTATTTGGTAAACTACCAAGTAAGATTTCATAGATACATTCTTCGGAACAGACACACATAAGGTTATCATTTTTTTTGTAAAACTTATAAGATTATGACCTTGAAGGAAGTAACATTACTATTATGAATGTAGACGAAAGACAGTCATTAGAGGAATTTTGGGGTCTAAAATGGGCCTCCTAAGGAAAATAATAAAATAATAGTTACAATAATAAAATAATAGTTAAAATAATAAAATAATATTGATTAATTTTGGAGTAAGAAAGAAAAAAACTACATTTTGTGTTTGTATTTTCGACATATCTCCTTGTGTTTTTACTCAAATTTCGATTGGAAGAGCTCGTTGGATGCGGAATTTGATTCCGCATCGAACGAGTACCCACACTGCATACTTTTGATAGACCTTGCTACCCCCAAAACAAGAAATACCTGGAAAAATGTGATGATGACATCATCATCACGTTTTTCCAGGTATTTCTTGTTTTTGGGGTAGCGAGGTCTATCAAAAGTATGCATTGTGGGTACTCATTGGATGCGGAATTGAATTCCGCATCCAACGAGCTCTCTCGATCGAAATTTGAGTAAAAACACAATGAGATATGTCGAAAATACGAACACAAAAAATAGTTTTTTTTAATGACAAATATGTCAATTCAACCATTATGGTTGACTTATTTTATTGAAATTCTATTGGTTCTTGAATTCCAACTCACAAAAACTTATTTTGGCACGTTTTCTTATAAGGCCCATTTTAGACCCCAAATTTCCTCTAATGTTTTCTTTATTTTAAGGTTTGCAGAAAAGCTTCAGTAGTAGCGAAAGTAATACCTTGAGAATTTTAGAGATATCTATCTAAGCACGATTTTTCTTTGATCAAAATAAGTTTATGCAGAAAAACTGAAATCGTAACTTCAAATTACTTGATTAACTTCGAACCATACTTATACCTGTAGACCTGTAAATAAAAAGTAAACGGCTGCGTTAGCTCGAAAGCTAAGTAAGCCCCAGCCCTTAGACGACAAATCACCTTTTGTTGCAAGCAGATAAACAGTTGGAAGCTGAAAAGAAAACTGTTTCTACATTGTACAGATTAATAAAAAAAATACTCTATTATTTTTTTAAAAGAAATAAAAACTGGTTTAGTCAGTTAACAATTGCATTTATTATGTTTTAATATTTTTTTAAAAGTTTTTAAATTTTCCTAAACTTTTGGGGTGTTGACATGCCGGGAAGACAAGTGATGAGCTTTTCTGGATTTTTGGCTTCGCTTACTGAAGAAGTTACAAACAAACACAAGGATAGTTGTTATCTCTCGACATCAAATGAAAATAATGGAATGAAAACATTCAAGATCTCTGGAGAGAAAATAAAAATAGTATGAATGGTCGTTTTATCAATCATTTCAATCTCAAATACACACAATTCACAAAATTGTAGCTGCACCTTCAGGAATCTGGAGCTTTTACCTTGAGCATTTGAGTATATGAGAACAATCCGTGAGATAATGTAAGGGTTTTTAAAATCCAGTAAGTTCAGAATTTTCATTAATAATTTATGTTTTAACATATTTAGAATATATTAATCTTATTAATATAGTTATTGTTAATAGATATAATAGGTGGATAAAGCATTTACTTTTTATTATCTAAATATTATAGATAAACACATAAAAATCAACTACAGAGATTTACTATCTTAGTTTAAAAAAAATGTAATACAGAAATACATAAGTAGTTACTAAAAACATTGTTCATAATAATTAGTAGCGCTAAATATAAATTCATTTCATTTTAGAAAATAAAGTTTATATTTTCGAAGTTTTAGAACTTTCCACTCTTCATAAACAAAACGTTTGAATAATACACATAAAATAGTACAATCAATTGGGAGTGTAGAGTCCTTCGCAACGTAATAAGTGTATTACGTTGGTGTTTTATGTTCAGTACTTTCCCATCCAAGGACTTAACGCAGAGATTAAAAAAATCAACTCAACATTAAAATTTGAAATGACTGAGCTCTACTCAACAGCATAACTTGAAATGACAGAGTCCTTGGACTCAAAGGTGTAGTCAACATTTACTGATATATTATATAAATAAATAGATGGTAGTATTTAATGTTTCCTCTATAAGAAAACCAGCCCTTTAAAACTATGAGATTTAAATCTGTGCCAACCTAAATCAACTATCTTCAGAAATTTCTTTGCTTCTTAAAACTCCTGTACTAAGACCCAAATGATCATCCCCTTGTCTATTTTGTGACTTAAAGTCAAACCCTTTTCTCTTTCTCTGTTACCATATTCATTCACTTCTTTCCTTCTTAACCTCTGCAAAGAAGCTTATGTTATAGGCTTCTATGTCTAGAATTGCAAATATTTGAGACCTGTTTTTCAAAAGGTTTTGGACCAGGATCTGACGTTGCATTGGATTTTTTGTGTATGCCCTGAGCATCTTTTGGCTGCTTTTCTTCTGCGCCCAACCTCTTTGTTGCTCGCCATCACTTTCAAACAAAGAACTCCCAGACCAGAACCGGATGATCACCGCATCCTCCCAAGAGAATAATAATCACGTATGTACAAAGCTATGGAATCAAATATCCATATCATTGATACAAACCACCTCCACCATTTAATGCCCATTCACTTATCAGAGCTATTCATCAAAGCAAAGCCTCCATATAAGGTCTCCTCACCGCCATTATGAATAAGGTCTGGCTATCAATGTTTGAGGTGGGAACCAAGCAATGATGACTGAAGCCCTCTTCATCGGCATAACCTGTCTCGTGGTCATGGGCGCCTTGGATAAATGTAACTCTCTCACGGACACACGACCCTAATCTCTTCTATCTTCCCTCATGTAGCATTCGGGGGATTATAAGTTGGTCATAATTATACATAACATATATTAATTAAGTTAGACAGGTTAATATTTTGGCTTTATTGAGCTAATTAATAAGATTAAAAATGTAACAGGTGTATGGTGGGAATCTTAAATGTATTTTGATTAAAATTTAAATGAGATTTTTAAATGGTTAATTGAAACCTTTGGTAAAGATTTAAATGAGCTTATGTAAATGGTTAACTCGAACTTTTAGTAAAACTTTATATTCTTAATGTTATTAAACATTTTGTTTTTACAATTAATGCTTTAAATTTATTTTTAAATCTTATTTTTACTATGATAGTTTATAATTTCATATTTACGCCAATAGTTAGGCCCATAGCCGTACAATTTTGGGGTGGAGTACCATCTATGCTTTTTCATCTACGGATGAGAATGAGACAAACAAGTGTACTAGCCAAATTGATTCTTAGGGCGTCCTCCAAGATTAAACTAGAATGAGACAAGTGTACTCTTGAGATTGATTCTATGTGCATCATAAAAAAATAATAATTAATAATTTAAAAAAAATAGAAAATAGCTTTTAATTAACATGTGATATGTACACTTAGTGATAATTGTAAAAATTAAAATTAATCTTCAACTATTAAATTATTAAATACAACTACCAGCTTAACTTGGCGGATTATTAGATACAACTCTTAACTTAACTCCAATGATTCTAGAACTATTAGCTTAACTTCAACTCTAATCACAGTTATATTGGATAACTATTAGCTTAACTATTATATACAACTATTAGCTAACTCCAATGATTTTACAACTATTAGCTTAACTTCAACTCTAATCAGTTAAGGCTTAGTCCAAGTGCATATTATTAGATACAACTATTCAATTATTAGCTTAAATACATTGATGACGCAACTATTAGCTTAACTTCAGCTCCAATCATGACTTTTACTTGAATTGCAATAGCCAATATATTAACCTTTAAATTAACTATTAGATACAACTATTGTCTTAACTCCAATGATTATACAATTACTAGTTTAACTTCAAATCTAATGACTGTTATATTGGATAAATATTAGATTAACTCCAATGATTCTACAACTATTAGCTTGACTTCAACTCTAATCACGGTTATATTGGATAACTATTACATTATTCCAATAATAATACAAATGATTTAATTAAATATTGACTTTAAAATTAAGTATTAGATACAACTATTAGCTTAACTCCAATGATAATACAACTAAGATCTTAACTTCAACTTTTACTTAACAATCATAAATTAAGTGGTTATATTAGTTTAACTATTAGATATAAGTAATTGACACATTCTTTAGTATAAAGAACATTATCAATATGTAAAATATATACCTCTCCACTTATTTCAAACATATAAATCTTAATAATATTGTTGTTACTCATAACTACCCATTTTATTTGTTGATTTGTTCATTGGTAACATTTAAGAGAGTTTAAATCTGTTTTACTTGGTTGAGATACCAAAGAACCTATAAACATAAACTAGCGATCCCATTCATTTTGGCAACTCTTCATTTTCTCGTCCTTTCTTAATTTCCTGTTAACTATCTGTTCATTGGTAAAATTTAAGAGAATTTCAATCTGGTTTACTTGGTTGAGATACATAGAAACCGATAATTCTAAACAAGCGATCCAATTCAGTTTGGTAGCTCTTCATTTTCTCGCCTTTCTTTCCTTGTCTTCCTCACAAGAGGAAGAGAATGAATCCTTTTGATAGGAGGAAATTATTCTTTCACCTTATTCGTTGAAATTGTAAAGTTGGAAATTAATTTGGCCATCTCATCAGGAGCTAGGAATCTGGGAATTTTTGTACAAGCCATGCCTCTTTCCTGGAATTGGCGGGCTTGGATTTAGAAGAGGGTTTATTGGGCTCTTAGCCTTGGCTAATTCTGACACTTAATCTTCCAATTCTCAGTGTTTAGAATTTATTGTTCCTTGCGGAGGGGATTCTTAAGGACTCGCCGTTCTATGTTGAGAAATGGACAAAGGCTCCTTACTCGGAGGGCTTCACAACTATGTAGCTTGGGTAGGTTACAGGTACATGCTGTAACACGGAGTTATGTTATTTTTTTATTTTTAATTAAAGTGGATTTAAATTTTTAGTAATCAAGATGTATTAAGTATGAGAGATTATAAAATGAATATTGTTGTACATTGTTATGTTTACTTGTTTATTAACTTAAATAAATTCGATTGATAGTCTAAAATTCCAGTAAATAAAAATAGTAATACAAATAAAAATAAAAAACCATTAGATGTTGGTCGAAGTAATTTCCTGTATAGAGTTTAACCAATGAGAAAATCTATATCGATATAGATAGGAAATGGAGAGACATACCATTTACTGGAATATGTCCCTGAGCCAGAAGGAAGTTGGCGTAGCATTGAGATTGCTTGCAACTTTCAGGTTGCTTGCAACTTGCTCAGTGCAAGACATGAAACAATCTGTAACAATGAACGTAATTGGTGGAAATGATGGTGATTTCTCCTGAGCACTGCGAAGGAGGTCCTCCAAAGGGGGGGCTTTGCAAAGAAGGGAATAACTCGCCTCCCTTGGCGGTGCGACCATGGTCGGGAGGTAAACCATCAGAGAGAGACAGAAATTGAAGTCTCCTTTCTCGCTGCTCCATATCAGAATTATTCTCGAAATTAAATATTAGCGTCTTTTGAAGCTTCCACCATGCGTGTGTGTATCCAGTCAGTATTGACGAAAGTGACAAAACATCCTCTAATAACAAGCAGCTGGGACAAATTCAGTAGGGCATTAACATGACCCTTTGCAGGAAACGACACAATCACTGCATGCAAAGCATGTTTCCTCTCTTGAGTGAAGATATCCATATTAATATTGCTGGGCTTTATTCGTTTCTATCAACAACCAGAGTTTATTGCTATGGATTTGAGCTGCGAGTTACGCACATTCTACCGGGGAGTTCACAATTATAGAGATTGTGTTCACTTCTTATAATCCGCGTTGTGAAACCAGATTGCCACGCGTTAAAATCTCTATAACTGAAAAGTTACATCAATTGAATTTTGAAATCAAAGCATGTTCTTGTTTCATGATTTGATTTGGTTTGGTATAAAGTAGATCTCGTGTTCATCGACCTAAGCAGTGATGTCACTCTAAGATAATTAGACAAATTTGTCACCTATGTTTTGGTTGATTCCTAACATCAACTTGGTATTCCTCATCAATTGACAGCTTGCCATAGAACGTGGCCAGCATTATGCACCTCTCTATGAGGCGTTTAATGCTGCCTTGGGTACATTGTTGTTCATTAGATTTGAAGTTTTTTAAAATTTAAAAGAGAGAAATGCTTTGGTGGCAACATTCATGCCAGTGTTATGTTTATTATCAAGTTTTTATTTTAAAATTTTTAATATAATTTAATATATGCACACTAACACTGGCACAGTGGGTAGGTTGCTACAGACAGACATGGCAGCAAGGCAATGAGAATGTTTTCATAATTTTTTGAAAAAATACTTATTAACTTTTTTTTCTAATGAAAAAAATATTTTCTATTTTAGAAAATAAAAAATATGCTTTTGTCATTAATGAAGGACGGTTTGGACAAGAAGTAAATTCCTCCATGAGAGAATAAAATTGTCAGAAACTAAAATAAAATTAAAATTAATTTAAAATAAAAAATTTCACATTTTAACATGTCACTATGGTGATTATTGTTTTTTGTTTTTATGAAACAATCTACTTGTAAGTTTCTAGTTTTGCACGAGTCCTTTATACACTTACTCTTAGTGCAACGATAAATCTTTGCTCACGAGCCACAGATGAAGTTTAGATGCCTTGGAAGCCTCCGCTCTGAGCATATCCCTCAAGATACTTTCACGAACTTTGATCCATCATTCCAAGATATAGTGGTAGAGTTGGGAACTATCGTCTTTGATCCGCAAAGTAATCAAATCCGCAAGGAAGTCCTAGAAAAGATGAAGTCTCAAGAGGAAGTCAAATAGAAAAGGATACTTTTATTAATGACACTACTGAAAATCCAATTACAATCACAACCTTTGATAAGGCAAATGAAAATAATGAGATCAAGATGACAGTAACCATGGGTGATCTTACTGAACAGAACAAAATAAATATCAATTGCAAAGATAGAGCAAGTCTGTGGAAGGTTTGGATCACATGAATTACAAATAAAATTAGTTGCGCAACTACGAAAATTTCACAAGGCCATTCACAAACTGCAATATTATCGCATAATCATCATTTGTTTCAAAAAGACAGGGCAGGTCGGCCTTCTTTTTGAAACTAGTAGTGAATAACCTCAACAATGAATGTATTCTTTCGTAGAAGAGTATTGCATATAAATGAAATAAAAATCAGTTAGGTAACGAGATTATTATTGCATATGAATGAAATAAAAATCAGTTAGGTAACGAGATTATTAAAGAGAATTTACTAACTAATAACTGAAATATTATTTGCAATGAAATCTCGAAGGATTATTTAACATTACCCGCTTAATCCGAACTTAATCCGAACGGACATCTCACATGCCAAGCTACATTCTATTATTTTCAAACTTTTGATGACCCAATGTTTTAGTAACGATATGTGCAATTTGCTCTGAAGTAGAACAATGTGTCAGGTGAATGGTTTTGGCCTCAACATGATGTCGAATCAAGTGACATTTGGTGTTGTTATGTTTGGTTCGATCATGGAATTTTGGATTCTGAGCCAAATGAATTGTAGAAGAGTTGTCAACAAAGAGAGGTGTTGAAGTTATTTGTTTCTCTTGCATGTCTTCGAGTGTAACAACTCTAAAATTCCATAAATAAAGAAAAAAATAACGGAGTGTTTACATCAATTTAAGACCTAGCATGGATTCACATAGCTTTTAAGAATTATTATAAACCCTACATCCCATTATAAACTTAGAGCTTAGCCTATAACAAAATTCTGTAAAATCAATACTTAACAACTCGAATATGATAACTCCATTTGTGATTCATATAACACTATAATAGTATACATGTTTCAAGTCTTATGATAAATTACTTATTTTCAAATGTTGATGTGTCATTCCTGCCTTGTCGTATGTTATAGTTTGTGTGCTTATCTTGTTTTACCATAAAGATGGAGTTGTCATGTTTTAACGTTTTAAGCCGCCCTCTTAAAAACCCTATTTCGAAATGCTAGGGTTACAAGGTTATAGTTCTTACTTAGCTTATGTAAGCTAATGCATTTTTCTAACTTGTATTATTGCAGGTGTTCCAAAAGAAAGATTAACCCCCCCCCCCCCCCCCCCCTTGCAATCCTAAACAAACTAACGAACCTAAGGTAACAAGCAACAAGGTGTCAATCAAAAGGATAAAGGAAAAAACGAGCTTACTCTCAACTATAGAGAGTGGGAAACAAAATTTATAACAAGTGGAGGTTGGTGAGAAGTTAACGTTCCCATGTAAAGGGCTCATGGTGCCATCCAACTGTAAGGAATAAAACCCTATCAAAAATTGAAAGGATTTTAGTTTTTCTGTGTTATATTCTTCATTGTTGAATTGATGAGGAGAGACGAGGGCTCTCAAACCTTCCATCGTTGGAAAATGCATTCGACCTACCACATGTTTCCTCAAGGAGATGTCTCCACAGGTTCCTTCGCTGATATTTCGAGCTGAGGGTAAGTTGTTACTTCATTTCTGTTTAGCTTTCAGTTTGATGCAATTATTTGATAAAGTCAAAAGCTAGAAGTTTAACATCCATCCATTGTTTGACTAGCATGAGATTTCCCTAGTTTCTTTTCGATGAAACTGGCTTAGAAGAGTGAGCTCGGGTCGAGGGTACCTGGAATCGAAGGGTCCTGGTAAGACCTATGAGCCTTGAAACCCTATGACCCTTGACGGTCTAAGGTGTGAAATGAAAACGACAAATCTGGAACATATTTTCTTTTCTAGTTTTGCTTCGTTTTGGGAGATACAAGGGTTTCTACAAGCCCCTTCAGCTTGATGGTAAACACTCTTGTCTACAATGTTAATGGTAGAGATATAAGTTGTTTTTAAGATAAATTACCTGGAACATTTGACCTTACAGACCTCGAAACCTCAACCTGTGTTAAAATTATTAGATAAGGAAGTTTGTTTGATATTACGGTTAAATCGAATCTACCACTTACCTATTTGTAAAATGTTAACCTTAAATTCGTTTTTGAATATCGATAATCCTTTCGATTGTATGAAAATTGGTACTGAGTAAATTATGAAAACAATAAGCCTTCCAGCTGTATGAAATTTATACTGAGTAGTTTATGAAAATAATAAGCCTTTTGGGTTTATCAAATTTATATTGGGCACCTCCAAGAACCCGCTACCTAAATATAATGCAATGGGAGCGCATGAGCGGGCCTAATCAACAACGTGCATGCACGCTCTCCCACTTCGAAGTGACGAACCTCCATGCCAGATTGTTAGCGTGGGCAATAAGAGTGCGCACGTGCATGTGGACGCACACGTGCATTTGCACACGCACGCGGATTTGGACACGCATGCATGTTGGGCGATAGCAAAAAGGGACGCGCACTCGTCCCCGTATATTAAAAAAATAGTAGGCATATTTTTTTTGTAGCCACCCAAGAGTGTGCAAGGAGGAGACAACGACCCCCAAGGAGATGAATTCGACCCCCAAGGAGCCCAACTAACTTGTGCAAATCACCTAAAATGACATTGGATTAAGGTAAATAGAGTAGGAATGCAATTTTTTTTGTTTATTTCATTGTTTTTAAAATAAAATACAAAATTAAAAAATATTGAAAATCAATTGAAATGGGCAAAATTTGATACCGCAGGTACAAATTACCTAACCACAATGACCAATACCAATGAACCATCTGAAGAAATGAATGAAACAAACCAAACAGAGGACCCAAACCTTGAATTAAATGAAGAAAACCCCAAATTAAACGAAGAAGAAAACCCCAAAGATGAATTACATAGGGATTTAAACCAATTAAGAATTTTCATTGATGAATTGAAGAACACAAGGGAACCCTCTTGGGTTTCCCTTGCCACGTCAACACAAAACATTATAGAGTCTATCAACATTGCCCACAGTGAGATAACCTGTTTCAGAGAATATAGGGCTCGAATGAGAGAACATTATAGCACTGGTATGATCCAAAGAGGATATAAAAAACCTAAATATCATAATATCCCAACTGTGGAGCAAATTTACATATCTTAGAACAGGACAACCTCCAGATGTGAGGAGGAGGCAAGTTTGCATGGACTGGTGTAATTACCGGCCATGGAGAGAAAACTGCAGGAAGAGATGGTTCATGGTATTCGACAAGCCTCCATGCAACAATGTCGAGGTCCCACAATATTTTCTTAGGAACTATGGGATGAGTTTGTGTTAGGGTTCCATGTGAACTGCTTCGACATCACCGAGTTCCAGGGCATTGATTTTGGCTCTGCCTAAGATCGACCTCATTCCCACTGGAACCCACTCAGAGGACCTGCGGCACCTAGGCGAGAGCCAAACCCGCCTCCTCAACCCCTTGGGTTAGGTAGCGGGATAGATGAGATCCATAAGTTTTTTAGACGTGCCACACTGCACCTTCTTAGACATACCACATTTGTGGCTATGTCCTTGCAGAGCGAGCAAGACCCCCCCGAGAGACACACTTCTGCACGGTGTACTGGTGGTGGGCGAGGGAGAGCAGATACAGGTGGTAGCCAGATGGATCCATCTAGCTCGAAGAGAATAGTTTCAAATCATTGTTCTCATTGTGGGAATCCATGCTAGGTTCCCATGCAAGAGCATGGCATAGAGAGCTACCTACACTAGGTTAGTCATTGTTTTATTTAATGTCATAATTTCTAGTAAATTTAACTTAGAATCAGATGTTGATGACTTGATTTTTTTTAATGTCCAGCTATTCAGTGCCGAGTCTCCAGCACACGGGTGGGAGGACGCTGGTTCCTTCAACCTAGATGGAGCCATGGTAGTTGCAGAGGACATTGTGGCACCATACACACAGGTAGTTTTCTTTCAATAATTAAATTTAATGTTAGTAGTTAATCTTGTCACCAATATATGTGTCTCTCTTGTAATTTGTTTTAATATTTGCATAGTGTTTATTGTTTATTGTTATTTCTCCACGATCCTATTTTTCTAACAAGGTCATGAGAGAAAAAAAAATATTCTACCACACTATCTTAAAGTTCATTCAATTCCTTCAAAAATGGATGAAATGTTCTTTTACCTTAATTGGTAACAAGCTAGGAAGTATGTTTGACATTGGTGAAAAAATGAGGGACCCAGAAAAAACTTACGTGGAAAACATTTACATGGAGATGCACCAAGATTATGGGTTAGATAATTAAATTGGTAATTAATGAATTTGGTCTTAGTTGTATTGTCAATAATTGAATATGTGAAAATAACCATTATCTGCTCAATATGCTACCTATAATAGAAACTTAGAAGAAAATGTACTAAGAAGGGTATTCTCAATTAGGATACCTTAAAAAATTAGGTTTGAAATAGGAGGAGAAGAGAACTCATAGCCATGTCAACTCTCTGGACCAGAAAGGAAATGAAGCATAAGTAAGGTTTACTAGGGCTAACTATTCAACTAATTCGTATATAAGGAAACTTTAGCATCAATAATGGATACAATTTTCAAAGATATAGTTAGGGAAAATATGACAAACACTTACCCTACAAATCATCCATCCTTTGATATTGCACAAGACAAGCATATAATTTTTTAATATCATTTCAAGGATCGACGAGAAAGTCTAAGGAGTAAGCCCATAAATGTTGTGGATATTCTCTAAAATAGAGAAAAATGTAACATCCCTCAAAATCAAAATTTAAAAGAAAATTTATTATGCAAGTTTGGGACTGTTATTATCACCATCATATCATTGATGTTATGTCGCTTGATTGATTTGTCACTTCTATTGTATCACTAAATTAGTTCTTGTCAATCGTCGCATATTTATTTAAATTGTCGGCCCATATTTAATTAATATTTACTAATTGAATCTAAATATTTTTGTGCAAATGAACAGGTGTCTGCAGGATTGAGTGACCAACCATCCCCACCAGGGATCAATAGATCCCCTTGTGAGCAGGTATCTTGTAATAAAGTATAAATTTAATTTCAGTTTTGATGGCTTAGATTCATATAGTTATATTTTTTATGTACTAATACACAATTCCATGAATATGTATGTAGGTCCCACCACATAGGCACGTTGGTGTCACTATCTCTCCACCGACTTCCTTTTTCCCACAATATATGTCAGGTTTAGCCTCCGGCATACATGTCCCTTTCCCTGCATCCCTCCCCACCCCATTCCATCCATCCCTTGCCTCCCACCCACCACAACACTTCCATTCATCTCCCCCCACTCCACCCATCCACCCCCTCCCTTGTAGCTTCCCATGTTTCCACCCTCACCCCTCCGACAACATTACACCATCCATCCACATTCACCCATCCCTCCATCGCATCCCAGACCTCATCACCCTCCTCCATATTCCCCCACGACCCTCGTTTCCTCTTCTAGGGTGGCCCGTTCCACTCTACAGCCAGTTGGCGTTTATCGCCATACATCACCACTTTGCCCACTCTAGTCCACGCCCTCTCCCACCATTCCCCCTAGTGTTATAGCCAACATTGATGTGGCTACATCCTTCGCTATTCCATCCACCCTAGCATTAGAGCAGGTTGTACAACCCACTGCTCCACCTACCACCCCTGAGGACCAGTCGATTTCTCCACCTGCCACCCCTGAGGACCAGTCAATTTCTCCACCTGCCAGCCCCTAGGACCAGCTTGTTGTGTTCATGGTGAGATTGATTAGTTTATGAAAATATTGTTCAATATTAACGAAAATTAACATAGCCGTAAATTGTATGATTTATCTTACTATTTAAATGTTGCAGGGTGGCATCACTAAGAGACTTAGATCACAGAGGAGGGTAGCCCGCTCACCACTTACTATCTTGTCTCAGGTGAGCTATTTAAAATTTGAAAATGTAATTTTGATATTTAAATTGTGTTTTATACTTGTATAATTGCCTGTAGGAGTTGACATTTTATTGTTTTCATTTCAGAGCCCAAGGGGAGGTGGTCAAAGTATCCAAAAGAACCGAGCTTCCTCTAGCTTGAAGAAGAGGAAGATAAATTTTGGAGTTTGACCTGGGAGCTTCGAGGGTGGGTAGGAGGATTGAGAGAGCCTCCTATGTACACTATCCATGATGTGGCATTTTGGCACGAGTTACCATATTTTGTATAGGGCACGAGTTACCATATTTTGTATGCGGCATGAGTTGCCATGTTTTGTATATGATTGGAAATTTTTGTATATTAATATATTATTTTGTACGTCTTTACAATAGCATTTTACAATTGATGCGCTTGCAATACTTATTGTTGATGAATCAATAAAGTCCGTATGTTCACAATAAAATGCATAAAATTTTTAACACTATAGGTTAGTTAACAAAAAAATACACAAATGCATAAAAACACAGTCTTATTCATTGTCTAAATTACAATAGAAATCACTTGTCTGCCTTTGGTATTTACATAGTAATTCTAACCTTTGGCCTTCTACTCCATTTTCTATCCTTGACTAACCCTAGGAATGGCTATCAAACTAGACTGTAATACTACCTATTCGGCAGCCATAATACACACATAAACCATTCTATTCTAGCCTAACCCTTGCTAAAATCCTTGCCCTAGAGTCCTACCTTTCCCTCTCTCTAAATCAAGGCTTACCACTTTCATTTCCACACTACTTAGACCCCCATGACTCTCCCTATATCTTTGACTGTCCTATCCATTTTGGACAACCCTAGAACACCACTAACTCATCCTAAGCTTCCCTAACTTATTCACTGTAATATACTATTTAGGGCATCCATAATTGCCTTCTTACCCACCTATCATATCCTAAGGTCACTTCCTTTCCTTCCTATCTTACCCACTCACTAATGCCTCACCTCAAATTTTTCCATAACCCAATTTAAAGTGGCACAAAGACACCCTAAAGGGACTGTATATAAACAATCATTTTCGGCCATACTTAAAACAAATTTGACAATGGTATATGAACATCCATAACTTGGCAAAATACTAGAAAAGGCCTTGAATTTCTTGCAAGTCATTGTGTCATCAAAACCCAAGTGAATATACTTATCATTCCTACTTAACTAGAAATTAAATCTTGGACTGTCATAAGACATTTTACTTGACTAGAAATTTGATTTGGTTTAACAGTCCCATTGGCTTGGAAACTTGTCACTTATACAATTGTTTATCACTAATGTTTACTTAAATATATTGTACCTTTGTCTTGACAAGCTAAAAAATGAAATATAGGACTGTCATAATGCTAAATGCTTGGCTGGAAATACTTTCATGTCGGTTGCAAAAGAGGTTGACATTGTACGATATGATGATAATGTCCCATCAAAACCACTAACATGCTTCAACCACATCCATAATTGAAATGAAAACATCCCATAATGATAATGTCCCATAAAAACTGTTCTTCCTTGACAAATAAAAAATGAAACAAGTTCATGAATATGTGTTTTCTATAACGATCTATTGAGCACTTGCAATTTTAATGACCTATTGTACTTGTTGCAATTTTAATGATTTAAGGGTTAGCATGCATAACCTAGGGTTTATAATCAAAGAGGAAACCCTAACCCTAACTGAAGTTTAAAGGTTAGCATGCATAACCTAGGCTTTATAATCAATGAGGAAATCCTGACAGGCAATATCCTATTTAGGGCATCCCTAATAGCCTTCGTACCCACCTATCATAGCCTAAGATCACTTGCTTGCCTTCTTATCTTACCCATTCACTTTCTATCTTGCCATCCCTATTGATCCTTCCTTTGGTAGTGACATGTTCTCTTTGGGTGTACAATCATGGTTTGAAAGGTCATTTTGGATAGCATGTTCCTTTTATTTCAGAGGATTTTCCTTAGTCATCATCTTGATGGCCTACAAAAGTGCATGATGACCTATCCAAAGGTCTGCACTTAGGATATCTAATGAAATAAACACCATTAAAGTTTAATTAACAAATTCAACCCAAAATTATCTCAAATTAGCATGCATAACCAGTGCTAGAATATACCCAATCATAAAGATAATATAAGCTAAAATTCAAATCTCTACACTATAATTGTTTTCCTCGTTAGGGTTTATAAACCCTAATCATCTTTCATCATAGAAGCACGTGGCATCTCAGGCAAGTCTAGCTAGGGTTAGCATTTCAGGCAAGTCTAGCATGTAACTATTCATCAATTACAATTGTGTTAGCTATGGTTTAGGACAAAAAATAAATTCAATTCATAACCTAGGGTTTAATTCAATTGTAAAAATTTGATAATTTGAGTATTGTTTATTCGCCTCCTAAACTTCTCTAAAAATCATCCTAGCCTTTGCACACATTGGTATTTGCATTTGTGAACATATGAAATAGTAAGTAGTTCATATTAATCCCAATAAAATTATTTCATGCATGTGCATAGCCTAGGTATAGGGCCTTTTGGTTTTTACTTAAATGATACTAACCAATCTAATGATATATACCTAAAGAGGTCATAAAACCCTAGTTCCATCTTATAACTTGTGAACCCTAGTTATAATATGCAATTTGTAGTTCATGAAACCCTAGTTGGTTTTCAATTTGTAAGTGTAGCCTAGGGCTATATGGCCTTTTGGTTTCTACTTAAATGATACTAACTAGTCTAATTTTATCTTCAAACCTAAAGAGCTCATAAAACCCTAGTTTGTAGTTCCATGTCTGAATATGTGAACCCTAGTTTTATTATGCAGGTTGTTGGCTTATATTATAGTACATGAATAATATAATGATGCAAGATGTGCTTTATTAGTGATATCTAGACACATTGGGCCATGAAAACATGAGGGAGAGGGACATTTTCAACCCAAGTTATAGCATGCAATTATAGTTCATGAAAACCTAGTTGGTTTAGGATGTGTACATGTACATGTGTTTCTACTTCCATCTCATAACCTATAAAGAGTTCACAAAACCCTACCAACTAATATAACATACCATAACATAACATTCCATAACATACTAACATCATAACATTCTAACATACCATACCATACTAGCATACCATACCATACCCTACAATACTAACATCATAGTGCATACCCTACAATACCCTATGATACTAACATCATACCATGTACTAACATACCATACCATACCATACTAACATATAACATACCATACCATTCTAGTTCCATCACATAACTTGTAAAGAGCCTCATAAAACCCTACTTCCATCTCATAACTTCTCAACCCTAGTTATAGCATGCAATTGTAGATCATGAAACTATAGCATGCAATTGTTGTTCATGAAACCATAGTATGCAATTGTAGTTCATGAAACCCTAGTATGAAAGTTTCAACAAGATTGTAGTTCATGAAACCCTAGCATGCAATGGTAGTTCAAGAAACCGTAGGTGTGTTTCTCTTTTCCATCTCATAACTTGTAAAGAGCTCATAAATCCATATTTCCATCTCATAACTTCTCCACCCTAGTTATAGCATGCAATTTGTAGTTCATGAAACTATAGCATGCAATTGTAGTTCATGAAACCCTAGTATGAAATTGTAGTTCATGAAACCCTAGTATGAAAGTCTCAATGAGATTGTAGTTCATGAAACCCTAGCATGCAATGGTAGTTCATGAAACCATAGGTGCGTTTCTCTTTTCCATCTCATAACTTGTAAAGAGCTCATAAATCCATATTTCCATCTCATAACTTCTCAACTGTAGTTATAGCATGCAATTTGTAGTTCATGAAATCCTAGTTGGTTTTAGATTTGTACATGTACATGTGTTTCTTTTTCCATCTCATAGATTTTAAAGAGGTCACAAAACCCTAGTTCCATCTCATAACTTCTCAACAATAGTTGTAGCATGCAATTGTAGTTCACAAAACCCTAGTTGGTTTTCAATTTGTACATGTACATGTGTTTCTACTTCCATCTCATAGATTTTAAAGAGGTCACAAAACCCTAGTTACATCTCATAACTTCTCAACCCTAGTTATAGCATGCAATTGTAGTTCACAAAACCCTAGTTGGTTTTCAATTTGTACATGTACATGTGTTTCATCTCATAACTTCTCAACCTTAGTTATAGCATGAAATTGTAGTTCACAAAACCCTAGTTGGTTTTCAATTTGTACATATACATGTGTTTCATCTCATAACTTCTCAACCCTAGTTATAACATGCAATTGTAGTTCATGAAACCCTAGTATGCTAGTCTCAACAACATTGTAGTTCATGAAACCCTAGCATGCATTAAGGTATCCACATTATAATTGTTTTCCTTGTTAGGTTTTATAAACCCTAATCATCTTTCATCATAGAAGAACATGGAATTTCAAACAAGTCTAGCACTAGTTTCGACATCAACATGTCTATCCTAGAATGATTCCTCAAACCCTAGGTCTTTGTTTATTGCATTAACACTAGCACAAGACCTCCATGGAAAATCAACTAAACTTAAAAAAATCTTCTTCTAAACAAGGAATTAAAAGAAGCTCGAGACTTATCAAGTTAATTTTTCCATGGTCTTTCCCTAACCTCCATGTATGACACAAGAACAAGACTGCAATATCACAAAAGACATTAGCTCTTTTCTTTGTATCTTCTATAGGGTTGGAACCCTAATTCTACCTCCTTTTCCTTGACAACAAGAGCTATAGATTCTACAAGACAACCATCAATTCCTCTAGTATTATATCTCCTTCTCCAAGGTTTACTTACATATATAAACCCTAGTGTTCTCATGCATATCATAGTTTCATCATGTAATGCATTCCTCCTCTAATTGTGTACCACATCTTCTTGTTCCCAATGCTCCTCGACATATGTGTCAGAGGTGGTTACAATGCTCCAATGCTTATCCTCAATGTGTGAAAATGTGGTTACTATGCTCGTTTGTTATCCTCAACATCTGTGTGAAGGTGGTCACTATGGTCCAATATTTCCCTTATCTTCATCCTAATATCACAAGGCAACCCAACAAAATAAACCCTTGTCCAAGTGTACATTAAGAACATGAAGATACATCCCTTTAGGGCACTCTTTTCGAGCATATAACACATCTAGAACCTCTTATTATGACAAAAATAAATAAATCTACTGAGAAAAACCCTAGTTTACCAAGCCGATGCACAATGGCGTCACTAGGCCATGCAAACGCAGTGGAGAGATCCCACTAGAGGTAATGGCATGCCAAGAGACCGACAGGGTCGAAGGCTTGTCGATTCGACCTACATTTTCTGAGTTATGTCGAGTTTCTAGTCGCATGAAAATGTTGTTTAGGGACACTTGGACACTCTCGGTTCAGGAGCGAAAAACCAAACTGAGCAGAAAGATTACATTCCATTAGCTCCGACAGGTATGTATGACCAATGTTGACATGGGAACACCACCAAGACTGGCACAGAGAAAGGATTTTCAGAGTTGACTGACCAATGCGAGAGTTGAATTGAAGGAAACTGAGCAAAACCATAGTTTACAAAACCGATGCACAATGGAGTCACTGGGCCATGCAAATGCAGTGGACAGGGCCCTCTAGAGGTAATGGCATGCCAGGAGACCAACAAAGTCAATGGCTCTTCGATCCGACCTCCGGTTTCCGAGTTATGTCGAGTTGAAAGTCACAAGAAAATGTTGTTCAGGGACACTTGGTCACTCTTTGTTTGGGAGAAAAAAACCAAATGGAGAAACAATATTGAATGTCGTTGGCTCTTACAGGTGTGTATGGCCAATACCGACATGAAAACACCACCAAGAATAGCATCGAGGAGCGTTTCTCAGAGTTGACCCACCAATGCGAGAGTTGCATTGAAGGAAACTGAGCAAAACCCTAGTTTACGAAATTGATGCAAAATGGAGTCATTGGGCCATGCAAACGTGGTGGAGAGGGCCCTATAGAAGTAATGGCATGCCAGGAGACCAATGGATTTTACGGCCTATCAAACCGACCTTTGGTTGCCTAGTTATGTCAAGTTGTAAGTCGCATGAAAATGTCATTTAGGGACACTTGGTCACTCTCGGTCTGGGAGCGAAAAACCAAAAGGAGCAGTAAGATTGCATGCCGTTGGCTCCAACAAGTGTGTATGCCCAATGAAAACATGGTAACACCACCAAGACTGGAACAGAGGAGGGTTTTTCAGAGTTGACCCACCATTACGAGAGTTGCATTGAAGGAAACTAAGCAAAACCCTAGTTTACGAAACCAATGCACAATGGAGTCACTAGGCCATGAAAACACGGTGGAGAGGACCCTCTAGAGGTAATGGCATGCCAGGAGACCAATAGAGTTTACGGCTCATCAGTCTGACCTTCAGTTTTCAAGTTATGTCAAGTTGCAAGTCGCATGAAAATTTCGTTCAGGGACACTTGGTCACTCTCGGTCTGGGAGCAAAACCCAACATAGCAGGAAGATTGCATGTCATTGGTTTCGACAGGTGTGTATGGCCAATTATTACATGGGAACACCACTAATACTGGCATGGAGAATGGATTTTCAGAGTTGACCCACCAATGCGAGAGTTACATTGAAGGAAACTGAGCAAAACCCTAGTTTACGAAACCGATGCACAATGGAGTCACTGGGCCATAAAAACGTGGTGGAGAGGACCCTCTAGAGGTAGAGGCATTCCAAGATACTAACGGAGTTGATGGCTCATCGATCCGACCTTTTGTTGCCGAGTTATGTCGAGTTGCAAGTCGCACGAAAATATCATTCAAGGACACTTGGTCACTCTCGGTCCGGGAGCGAAAAACCAAACGGAGCAACAAGATTGCATTCCATTGGCTCCAAATGGTGTGTATGGCCAATGCCAACATGGGAACACCACTAATACTGGCAGGGAGGAGGGTTTTTTAGAGTTGACCCACCAATGCGAGAGTTGCATTGAAGGAAACTGAGTAAAACCCTACTTTATGAAATTGATGCACAGTGGAGTCATTTGGCCATGAAAATGCAGTGGAGAGGGATCACTAGAGGTAATGGCATGCTAGGAGACGAACAGAATCGATTGATTGTCGATCCGAACTCCGGTTGTCGAGTTATGTTGAGTTGCAAGTCGCATGAAAATGTCGTTCAGGGACACTTGGTCACTCTCAGTCCGAGAGCGAAAAACCAAATGAAGCAGCAATATTGAATGTCGTTGGCTCTGATAGGTGTGTATTTCCAATGCAAACATGGGAGCACCACCAAGACCAGCACGGAGAAGGTATTTTTAGATTTGATGAACCAATGTGAGAGTTGCATTGAAGGAAACTGAAGAAAACCCTAGTTTATGAAACTGATGCACAATATAGTCGCTGGGCCATGAAAACATGGTGGAGAAGGCCCTCTAGAGGTAATAGCATGCTAGGAGACCAACGAAGTCGATGGCTTGTCTAACTGACCTCCGGTTGCCGAGTTATGTCGAGCTGCAAGTCGCATGAAAGTGTCGTTCAAGGACACTTGGTCACTCTCAGTCTGGGATGACATGATAATTGTTGGGCATGGTAAGAGCATTATTAAAAGGTTGAAGAAGGGCTTGGGAAGTCAATTTGAAATGAAGGATTTGGGTCCGACAAAACAAATATTGGGCATGAACTATATTTCTCCAAAAAAGTATAGAATAAATGTTACTTGTAAAGACATAATTCGAGTTGTCCTAGAAGACTTAAGATGGGTGTATTTAGCTATGGTATATGATAGAAACTGTATATATTAAACATGAACAACTCTTTGACCTTTCTCTGTGTTATACCTTCTGCTTTCACATTCAATTCTAATTATTGACTCAAATAGAAGAAGGATAAAAACTTACTAGAATAGCAATTAAAATTTAGAGATGAAAGCATAATTCACAAGTCAAATACCATTTAACAATATTAGAGAAATTATTTTTGATTAGTATCTCGATGCAACACAAATTGGAGAGAAAGTTGCAAATATAGTGGTTTACTAGGCAGGACATGTAGAGAACAATATAAAGTGCGGAGTTAGAAAACTTGTGAAGGACATGATGTTTAAACTCCTGTAGCAAAGGTAAGAGAAACATGGGTGAAAGATTAAACCAGTGAAGGGTGTCTATTGAAGATACATGCATCAAACATTTTCACTTGAAAGTTACATTCAAATAATTCAATATCTAATTAAAAAGAACAAAAGGAATTGAGAATGCAAATGACAAAAATTTGTATTCTTGCATAGCTTTAGTAGCTAACAAGAAGTAGTGTGAAAGGGATGGAGAAAATAATCATTTATCTCTAGTCAAAATAGTCAAATGTAGAGAATCATGTTCTTGTGCAAGCTAACATGTCAAAATCTAGATGCCAGTTCCATGAGTGGTTGAAATTGACAGCTACTATTAAAAGACAAGACAGTCATGATAACTTACTTCGCTTTCTATGTGAACTCCGCAAAATCCTTTCCCTTTCCATCTATATCGATGTCATGTCTGAATATATAGCATGTATAAATACTTATTACCAAGATGGTGCATAAAACAGATCATACTTGGTAATAAGTATTTATACATGCTATATATTCAGACATGACATCGATATAGATGGAAAGGGAAAGGCTTTTGCAGAGTTCACAAAAAAACCAGATTAAGTTATCCTGATCGTCTTGTCTTTCAATATTAGCTTTCAATTTCAATCACTCATGGAGCTGGAATCCAAGTGGAGTGTAAGCACAATTACCCAATCTCATTCAATATAGATAGCTGGATCCTCTCTGTTGCTAATTTACTCCATCAATCTCTCGTGCTCTGAATGAGGCAAGAAGTAACGTACCTTGGTTGAGTTCTTCGTTGACATTGTCTATAGATGGATATTCATGCCAACAATCAAGTTTGTGAAGTGATAGACCACAAAACTTGGTCTGTAATCCACGAATACATGCCTGCTAGTTCTTCTTGATTTCCCATCTGGTGTAAGATATTCACCCTCAACCACCATCGATCCGATAGAAAATTCATTTCCTTCATCATCAATCAATGATCCATTTAGGATTTAATTGCCTTGAATGCATCGTTCCAACCAATAATCCATGCCCCATTCATTGTTTTTCAGGGCAACAACTGCATATATGTGTCCTGGTTGTACAAGATCTGAGATATGGTCGTAGTCTATTGAAATCGCGAACTGAACCTCCTCTAAGTGGGTTGTTTCACCGACTACACATCGATCTACTACAAGTGACACACAGTCCCAATCATCAACCCAATCCATGCATTCACATTCATTCCATTCACCACTGCTACAAGGGCTGCAAAAGAAAACAAGTTTTCACGTCCATATTTCAAATAGGGGGTTGTTTGAACTTCAAACCAAATTAAATCCACATGTTCCTTGTACTATTATGCAACTATAGGAAAGTGATCGATCTATGTTGAAACCACATGCCAAAAATTCCTAATTGGCCTTCCTACCACTTTAGCTCGGTCTGACATTGTTGCAGAGCACCATTGAACTATGGATTTTGCATCTTTGATATGAGGGTTTCTGGTAAACCTCATCTCCTCCCTTCGTAGTGCAGTCTTGATGCATGCACCAACCCCATCATGCTCATTTTTCATGCCCGGTCTTAAAGTAGTCCCATATATGCAGTACATTATAAGTCTTATGTAACATACTCATCCATTGGAAGATTCAGGAATTTTTGTACTGGACCTCACAACCATCTGACCATATCCAATGCTGATCCATCTGTATATCTCTCTCCTTTAGCTGATCATAGAAAATTTGAAAACAGTGTTGCACATAATGTAGATCATGGCATCAGTCATCACTTATGTAAAAGTTTGTCTCCTTCTATATTATCTTGTTGTTAACACTGCTCTCAGGGCCATGCCTATACGTAATATGTACCATGATGCTAACTTGGTCGAAATGGTACTATTGACTCTAAATTAAATTTGTGGCTGAAAGGTGTAGTTTTCTACAAAATACACAATTGACAATATGGTCCCAATGGGAAAGTTGTCACTGCATTTTCTGTACTACTCATCCTACCATTGCGCTACATGCACATGTTGAACATATTACTCGGTTTTCTTGTAGAACTCCATCAAAAAATCACATGCCCATACTTGTTGCCATGAAAACAACGGTCATATTAGAATGTGACCTTTAAAGAATGTATATGTAGAAACTGAACATGTAAGAGGAAAAACATGCAATAATCATTTGCACCTGTGACTTCACCAATGCAATCTTTTTACCTTCCTTCTATATGGGAAGCTCTGCATCTCCACGCTCATATTGCCAAATTGATGCTCATCACTTCCATGAATGCAATGGTTAAAAAGAGCAAACTCACTGCACCTGGAACAATTCCCATATAGACATTATTTTCTATTGTATTTTTTTCCTTCATGCCTTGGACACATGATGTTGATGATAAAATCTCTTGATGCATTCGAAGGTATTACGAATTCATTGCAGCCCTGCTCAAGGTTAGTATGCAAATCACAAAATATATGTTTATACGTGTCATAAAAATATTCATATTCTACATGGTATCTATAACAGCATGTGTTTCAATCAATGCATATATGAACATACCATGGTTTACATTTCTCGAAGGACCTTTGGCCCAGGTTCAATTGTGTGTGCTCATTCTTGAATCTCTCATAGAGTTCAGTCTGTGTTGTGTCAAGGAAGTGTTTGACATGGGGTTCACGTTCAGTAGAACCTTTTGTCATCTTTAGCACATCTCTTTGATTAGATGAAGGTTTGGTATGATCATGCCAGAACATTTGTACTAATTCGTTAACAGCATCAATTAGATTCATATCTTGACGAGGAAACCTGTCGACAAAAGCCCAACAATCTTTTCCACCTAGAGTCTGCAGATTTTCTCTTATAATAGAGTACTTCTGAACAATTTTTCTATTTAATTTAAGTATCTGAGAAGTGCATGAAAGGAGGAAACGTTGCCATGTATACTTGCTTACAATTGATTCTGATAACACATGACGAGCCGCACAAATATATTTAGTACGGGACGTCTTCCTAATCGCATTAAATGTAGATTGGAGATTTCTAAAATATGATTGTTAGCCTTGAACTTCTAACCATCTTTATGCCCAGAATTCTCCTAACAACAACTAAACAATTTGACTTTAACAAACATAGTAATAATTGACATTTACCTGCATCACCTTTGGATTCAAAATATTCCTTCATTAATTTGTTACATTGCCAATCGATAGTGTGTTTTGGGAAACTTACCTTCAAGGCCTAGAAGACAACTTTCATCCATATGGATATGTCTAGGAGTCCTTTTTGTTGCAGTAGACAGTCAAGGTAGGGAAGGTGGACATGAGCTACATATCCTAGGGCTTCTTTGTTGTGGTGAATCATCCACATGTTGGTCCATATTGGGAGTGTGCTCGACATGGTTGTGGCCTTCTGGAAGAGATTGCAAATTAATCATTGCTCCTAGGTACAATGCTTCATACTCAGCCTCTCTCAATACACCTATGTCCTCAACAGCTTCAACATGGCTTCTTGATGGATTGTTGGTTGGAGACTATGTTGATGTTGGAACTTGAGTTTGGTCCATTGGACACAACTGCTTCACCTGTGGTTCTGAAGTAGAGTTTGTTATGTAATCAACTCTGTTAGGATCGGTCGCAATATCAGTGGAAATGTCTGGACCATATCTCACTCTCTCTATTGCCAACCTATCCTTTTTAATGGGCATATTCCTTCTAGTTTTTCTTGCTCTGTTACGTGATTTTCCCATATCCAAAATTTTATTTATCAAAATATGAGGTCTACCCCTGCATAAGAAGAAACAAATAAGGTATTAGTTCCATTATACAAGATACATGACATGTTCCAACATAAATAACTAAATTACAAATATGTTAGTATGCTAATTATTGGCATTGATACATAATTGTTGATTAAAGGTTTATCTTTGTGTTCAGACCAAATTTTCATTTCTATACTCTATTTGAGTCAATTAAAGATAGTTAAGTTTGCAGGTATTACAACTATAAGATTTTGACTTCCTTTGTGTTCAAAAAGTATTGGAGGTCAAAATAAGATGAGTGAAATGAGGACGTTGCAAATCCCTTGAAAAAAGGATAAATCATTGAGGTAGAGGCATCCTTGTCAAGCTCAAAGGCATGTTATGATAAATCTAGCATGAAGAGGAGAGCATGGACAAGTTAGTGAACTGTCCAATATGGACTCTCTTCCATGATTGCTTCCAAGGTTTTTATACAAATTGAAGAGTCTCAATAGAGAACCTCATCTATGCCATCCTTGTGGGAAATCGAAATATATTCATGTGTAAATGATTATTGGTCTACATTGCATACTTCATCTTGTATAGATAATATGGACAACTTGGTGTACTATTCAATATGGACCCTCTCCCATGATTACTTCAAAGGTTTTTTTTAAATTTAAGAGTCTCAAGATATAACTTCATCAATTCCATCATTGTGTGAAATCAAAATATATTCATGTGCAAATGTAAATTAGTTAACATTGCATACTTCATCTTGTATGGAGAATATGAGACTTGTTTAGATGTGAAGTTGGAATTTATTCTTGTGAAATTAAATGTTGTCTATGAGAGAGATATTGTTGTAGGCATATCATAAAACATAAATCAATGAAATGATCTGAAATCTTGTGAATTAAAACAATTATTTACAATTCACCATACCTATTCAAAATGATCTCTTCTTCCAATGAAAACTTGTACTGCGAATCTTTCCACGAACTTCCAGGACCACTGAATATCTTTGTTAGATTCTAAGAGTGAGCTTCTATGCAATAGATCAAAGAGTGGTGATGGATTGTGAGCCAAATTTCACAGTTCAGGAGCACAAAACGCGCAAACAACAAAAGAAAATCGGTGAAAATTGGTAGCAATCCTGGGAATCTAGATCTCTATTTTTTTTACCTACTAATAGGTGACACACCTTTAAACACATGCATGTGCGTATAATACTGCGAGTGCGCATTGACACACACGCAAACTCAAACGTGCGCACGCCACACACGCAAACTCAAACGTGTGCACACCACAAATGTGCACATGCCCCTATTTGACATTTAGAGCATTTACTCACTAACATTTATTTCATTTAATGACTAACATTATTCAACAACGACTTTGTATTCATGATTATTTCAAGTATTTTTACAATATATTCTAAAACCTATCATCATCATCACCACTACAATATAGTCTAAACCTATCATCATCATTGTCATCCTCATCCTCATCATCATCATTGTCATCATCCTCATCATCATCCTCATCATCATCATCATCATCATCACCAACATTGTTCATCATCGTCATCATCATCATCATCATCATCATCGTCGTCATCCTCATCATCCTAGTCATCATCATCATCACCATCATTGTTCATCATCATCCTCATCATTGTCATCATCATCACCGTCATTGTTCATCATCATGATCATCATCCTCTTCATCTTCATCATCATCACCATCATTATTCATCGTCATAGTCATCTTCATAGTCATCATCATCCTCATCCTCATCATCGTTAGCATCGTCATCATCCTCATCATCATCTTCATCATCATCACCATCATTGTTCATCATCATAGTCAGATTCATAGTCATCATCATCATCAACATCTTCGTCATCAACATCATCATCGCAATCATCATCATCATCATCATCATCATCATCGTCATCATAATCACTATCATCATAGTAATAGTCATCATGATCATCATCCTCATCCTCATCCTCGGCATCCTCCTCCTCATCATCACCATCATTGTTCATCATCATAGTCATTATCATCCTCCTCCTCCTCCTCCTCATCATCATCAACATCATCATAATCATCATCATCATCATCATATCATCGTCGTCATCATCATCATCCTCATCCTCATCCTCCTCATCATCATCCTCATCATCCTTGTCCTCATCATCGTCATCATAATCACCGTCATTGTTCATAATCATCATCATCATCATCCTCACCATCATCATCGAGTGATTCCATGAAGATGTGTAACACTTTTTGGCCAAATTTGGCGATGAAAACCTGATTTTTTACTCATGTGCTAGATAGAAGCCCTCAAAACGCATATATGCCA
>LPNX010750821.1:2896-16163 GCA_001517045.1 Pseudotsuga menziesii
CAAAATTAAGACCCAAAAACACAAAGATGATCTCTGACAACTGTTCTCTCTTTCACTTGTATGAGCTCCTCCTCTCTCATTCATGCGCTACTATTGAGTGAGTGTGTGTTTCAAATAGAGATTCTCACTCTCTATTTATACTTCTTTTCCACTTGAATTTTACTCTATAGGTCTGAACTCACTAGGATATTCTAATAACCATAATACCCCTCAACTATGGGGACTATTGCCCCTACTTACAACAGAGGGTTAACCTCAACTCAATTGTGGGGATTATTGCTATGAATTACAATGGAGGGTTAACATCAATGACTTTACATGAATTTATTATATTAATGACTCTCTTGTTCAGAGGACCAAACATCTCCATCGGGGTATAATGAAATGCAACAAGAAATATACAAGTGGATACATTCCAAAGTTACAAATACATCAACATATATAAATTTTTCAGTACAAAAATGTGGTCTCGAGGCCTAGTGTAAAGTATGTTAGCTTTCAATACAATAAGATAACAAATATTGAAGCTTGTAGATTTCAGTGTACATATCTTGTTGGTCCTTAGATATTCTTATGGTAGAACATAATGGCCCTTTCTACTCTGTGCAACAAGCAACCAAAACGACCCGACACATCATCCATGTGTCTTTGATACCTCCTTGGGTGTTCATCTACTGAAATGTGAGGAATATCCAATGTCATATTGTTTAGGTTCTCCTCAAGCTTCTCCATCTCCTCATTAGCTTCTTGAGGTACAAACCGAGATCCATCTAGCCTGTCAATGGGAGAGGACCCTCTTGGACTTGCTATCAAAACATCTGCATAGTAGGAAACATGTATCAGTGCCACTCATAAAAACTATAAAATCATAAAAAAAATAAAAACATTTATTATAGTGTCTTACTTACTGAGCTCTCCCCACTGCTCGTCCTTAGGGAGAGATAAGTCTGGATCACCTTGAATGTTTGTTCCTACAAAAGCATATTCTTCAATAATAAGAAGTTGGTCATCTAACCGATGGAAGAAGGATGTTCCATACTTTACCCTGGGGCCCCTGCCACCATGGACAGCCATAACCTCAACCCACCAAAGCATGTATGGATCTCATGCTCCGAGTTCATTGAAGGACACTTTAGGCCTCAATAGTGGTACTCTCTCTAAGAAAAAAGACACTAGAATGGTCCCATATCTTAATTTTTTCAACTCACCATGGTGCCATTTGGTCAATAATTCCTTGAATACCACTAACAAGGATTCTCCCCAATTAAACACTCTCAGTGCCATTGCCTCTAATGAATACAACATGTGGGCCCTAGAAGCATGATGTGCTCTATGGATCTGAAATACTCTCTGCATAGTAAAGAGGACTATCCTTAAAGGAAATTCCCTCACATAATTGATTGATATTTTCTTCCCACTCATTTGGGTTCTTCGAAAACAATATTGATCGATAAGACCTTGGGTAGTCACATCCTTGCCTTGTGGACTAGTGAGTGAGATGGGTGCTATCCTCCTAGAAATCATTATAAGTAAGTAGATGCATTCTACTTCCATTGTGAGTATGTGTGTGCCCACCTCAAATTAGTAATGGTCAGGATTCCACATCCTGGGTATGTACTCCAGTAATATTATATGATCCCTCATGCTAGGAACTTGGAAAAACTTCAGGATCCCACACTCCTGAAGTGCACTAACTATGTCATGATCATTTTCCCCATGGATATTGTCCAACTCATGTTTCCTTTCCTTCCACATGACCATTTTTACTCGTTCAACCTTCCAAATAGTCAAATTAAAGGATTAAATACCATTTATGATAATTTTAAAACTCTTAAAATCCTTTGTTTGGCCCGTTTTTTTTTGTTTTCTAGGGAAATCTGCGTCACCACACTCTCTCCTTTTGAACAGAGTGGTGGCACTGCAATTTCCATTATGAAAATGTGTTCTATTGCACAACACTGTAAATCCTGAAAGAGAAAGGAATAGTTCCAGAGAGGTGCATTTCCCCCTTTTAAAATGACCCTAAAAAATCCCAAAAAAGAGCTAAAACAAAAATAAAAACTGTAAAAATGAAGGGTAAGAGGTTAGACACTTCTGTAATTTTCTTCTCCTTCTCTATGTCATATGCCCTAATCCAATGATCCAATGTCATTATTTTATGCCTTTGGATTCTCTCAATGTTGCTCTTCGATAAGGGTGTTATTTTGGTAGGAATACCCTTGAGTAATCATACATTGTATTTCATAGGTGGATAAACCACCTAGTCTTCATAGAAGGTCCACAATATTTACATTCATGATACTGTTTTGTTACAATACCTTCAGTGTTATGATATACAAATCATGTTAGTGTTTAATATCAATACAATTAGGACAAATTAAATATGCCAACAAATATTGTTACGAACATAAACAAATCAAGAAACATGTTTACTAGAGAAAAATCCTAGTCTCGCATAATTATGGTGTACACACATATTCCATACAATGTATAATTCCTCACTGTATGGATGGGTATTAATACATCCTATAAATATATTCCTTCCCATAATTCATTCAATTCATTCATCAATGGTTGTAGGTAAACATTCACATTCTTCACTCATCTTCTACCATGGACTATAAAAAACAACGTAAGATGTTCATTCGTAATAGACAACCATGGAGGGATATTGTTGTTGATCATGATTACATGGAAAATAAAATAGTTGGTGTTTTGGAGGGAATATGGGCTTATTCCATCCATGGATATGCTCAATCTGAGGCTTTGTACCTCATCCTTAAATTTATTAGGGCATGTATCCTTTAAATGCCTTATGGCTATCAAATCTATTGGGATTCACATAACTCCTGATTCACTTCAGTACAAGGCATTCCATCCCTCCAACATAGATAATTCTTTGCAACAAAATATCCTTTGAATCCTTGGGATATCCTTGATTTTAGGAGCCAACATAGATTTTTTAATAACTTTTTGTTTGGTTTTAAATTTTTATTATATGAACCTACTTTTTGTTTGGTTTTTTATTTTATTTTATGAGCTGACATGATTTTTTTAATTATTTTATATTTAATTTTGGTAGCTTAATGTTAGGATTGTGACAACATCTCCCCCATATTGGGTTGTAGAGAACCTCGCTACTCTTGATGAAAACATTGTGTACATAAAACCTGTATCTTTTAAGAAGTCATCCATACCAACCTCTATTGCATTTCTTCTATTGCCAGCATGTGAAGAATTACTGTTATTGTAGGAATTCCTAATTGGTGAGTGTAGATGTAGAGGGAATTGAATATGTGGTTGATTCAACCATGCTTGGTATGATTCTTCTCTGAGTTGAGATGTTTTTGCATCCTTCTCTTGATTTTGCATTGTATGGAGGTGCAATGGAACATGGTAGACATGTCACTCATCATCAAAATCCTGATTTCAAAAATATTGAATATTACATTGATGATATTAGTAATCATAATTTGATTGGTTTTTTCAAAATTATTCAAAACAATTATTATAGAAAGATGGGATTTTTTTCAATAGTGATAAATTTCCAACCACAAGCAAATTTTAAAACAAAAGTTAAAATTGAGCAATACATTTACATTAATCCTAATGAAAATAATAAAATACATTTAATCAATGATTTTTGTCTCACGCCATAAGGGTACATCTAAAAGTATTCCCATGCAAGGAATCTTTATTGAGTAGATGGTCGCCTACAAAATTTATAGTCTATGGAAAAATAATCACTTGGAGACAAACTACATATTGCATGCACAACAACAAATATTTTGCTTTCATTTTCATAAAAAAGTCCCTGTAATTGGAGTGTTCCTCAACTGAGAAATTTGAAAAAAATAAAGAGCACATAGAACTATTTATGAACCGTACAATGTTCCCATGAGTGTGTGGACAACCATTGATATACAATGAGTTCTTCCTATTAAGGTTCCAAAATCATATAAACCATTCATGCTCATACTATACATGGAAACAATATGTTTATATTTAAGAATATTCAATTTCAAGTAATTGGACCAAAAAATAAAGAGGATCGTAAAGTGGCATAGGTGCTACTGACTGTCAGTGAGAATGAGTAGTGTGAAAGGATAAACAACCCAAGAGTTACAAAATATATTTTATACTTGTAAATCATTATTACCACAAAAGGATAATTCAGTTCTAATGTCAAGAATGAGAAGAGAAAATGGCTAAGCACCATACAAAGTGTGGCTATAATGCGTTTGGTATTTACTTTGCAAATGCATGGGAAGAGAGAAGTCATCACTACCCTCTAACAATTGGACCAACCTTGGTGTGTACTTGGACATTTTTCTCTTAACTCATGAAATGTTTTGGATCTCCTAGTAGAAATGTTTTGGTTAGTACTGATATCATACTTTGGATCACTATAAGATTCAGTCGACTGAACAAAAGCAGAGGGGTTGGTCAATTTAAGATGAAACATAGTTTTTTTGGATTCCATTTTTTCCAAAAATGAGCATAGGGAAGTGTTCCTATGTGTCTTTTCTATATCACCTATTGGATTTTTTATTGCAGTAGGAGGTATTAGACCATCAGCATTGGGTACTCGATCATTAGTATAATGGGTGAGTGTGACACATCTAGGGTTCTCCTTCAACACTTGACATTTTGAAGAAAAACATACTACTCGAGTGTTATAAAATAAATACAACTCATCAAGAATCATCATTGATGATCCATGGTTGTGGATGGAATATGTCATGTTACAATTAGTGTGATATTTGCTTCCCTTTTTCATCTACCAACTACTTGCAGTATCTTTCTCTTGATAAGAGCTTATGCTATTTTGTGATTGGTGGAATATCTTGTGCATCCGAGCTCAATCCTAAATCGAGATTTTGCAAAATTGAATACATGGTTATTTAGATTCACATGGATAAATAACATAAATTCAGTTAGATAATTAAAATATAAATAAAATGTGAACTTATTGGAGATGGATAGGGAGAACTTGACGAAACTTGAACAATATGGAATGAGTTGGAATTTGAAGAACTGGCATTTGATATTAGAAAATTTTCTCCCTACATTTGAGAAAAAACAAGAATTGATACATGGCTAATTTTAGAACCATATCAGATTCTAACTTTCAATATAGTTTTGCAACCATTTTTTATGAATAAGGTGAGTTTAAGCAACATATGTATACTATGAAGTATTTTAATTGATGTGGTTTAATCCTAAAAGAACATTTGACATGAATATATCATTTTGAGTTCAAAGATAGAATAATAGAGTTGTTTAATTACTCCTTAAAAATACAATTGTGATGGTGCATCCTCCTTAATAGAATGCATCGTTGCATCTACAACATTTATGCATTGTCATAAAACATCCACAAAAGAAAAGATCTGTTATATTTTATAGTAGATATTTAACTTTGCATTTTTAAATATAATTGACACTACTGTGTTTATTATATATAAGAATTGGTGAGTGATAATTCTTAATTTAAATTTTTTTATTGTACGCCAACATGGTGCGTTATCAAAATTATAACATATCGGTTCATGCACATCTTTCTCGCACTCGTGTGCTAATATACACTAGTACACAGAGGCCCAGAAAATAAAAAATGAAAATCCCATGATTTTTTTTCTCACAAACTAAAAAAGGAGTGGGAATTTCTTTTTCAAAAAGCTAATTTTGTAAAGTGTTTTAAAAATAAAACTAATCATTATTTCATTGTTTCTCCAAAATTTTAAGAAGATAGTTTTACAAGAAAGACTTACGAAGGAGGATTTTGGAGCAACTATATTAATCTGAAGATCAAGATTTTAATGGTATGGTGGATCACACAAAACCTTGCATAGTAAAAATTTCAAATATGTAAAATAATACTTTTTTTGGTAACTAGGGGAATCGACAACTAGAGCTAGGATGGTATTCGTGTGACACGGGGTCCAGGGATCCATTCTCGCTACTACTATACCCCTAGGTGCCCCACACCCTCTCGCAAGACATGGGATATAGGTAAACCCCAGTGGGATTTGATATCGTGACCTCCATTTAAAACAAGTGACTTCATATCAATTGAACGCCAATGAGCCACACCCATTCGAGCTATGTAAAATAATACTATTAATATCAATGCATGATTTCTTTATTTTCCAATTAATATTTAAAATAAATTCATAAAAAATAGAAGATTTCCTAGTTATCTTCAACAATTGAACCCTTTATTTCTTGTTGCTTCCTTTCATTTCATGTCATTGCAAAATTTTACAGTAGGATTTAACTCCCTTTATTATTTCACAAATAAGATTTTTCCTTTTGGGAATTTTAGATTTAATGGATTTTTGGTTTTCTATATAAGGATTTGGGTGCAATCAGACCACTTATTGCATTGGATCCAAAACCTTGTCATCCTTGATAGTTTTTTTTTTTGAAAAAATAGTTTTGCAATTTTGTGTGGTCGTGTTAGTATAATGCAGTGATGTGTTCAGAATAAAAGCGCATTTGTAGTAACCGATTCTTTAGATTATATATATATATATATATATAATCACACCAAAAAAGGTGTATGTCATATCATTACTTTATATTTTCTTAATGACATGTTCATATGTGATACACCACTGCTTGCAGTACATAGATGCACCTAGGCATTTTAATTCTTAAAATTCACCAAAATGGTAGAATACTCTTTTATATGGAAGTTATGTAATTTATTTGTATAATATGTTTAATAATTTCTCTATATTAGTTTCCATAGTTTCCCTAGGTTGAAGGTAGGACAAGCCCGACCATGGAAGGGCTAAAAATTTTATGATATTAGAGCTAAATCAAATTGTAAATGTATATTTGAGTCATTATTTAAAATTCTTAGGTTCTTTATCCGTGTATGTGTATAAAATTGGGGATGAAAACGAAATTTAATAGAGTAATTTAATGGATCCAAATAGAATACAGGGGAAAATTACTATGAATGAAGTGATGAAGGCTTTTGGAATATGGATAAAGCGAATCACTATTGTTAACTTTTAACAATTTAAATCACTTTTTAATTTATGCATCAAAACACATGATCAACATTAACACATAGAACACAAATTTATCGTGGAATCCCAATTGGGTAAATCACCAATACTTTCTATTACTGCAAAATTGTGTTTACAAATATTTTATGTCTGCTTCTACAGACAAGAATGGTATTAAACCCTTATTTACCAGCAACTGCTGGAATGAGTCTTCAACAAGGCTGGTTTTATCAGCTACTACTGAAAGGATGCTACAAAACCCTATTTACCATCTACCACTAGAAGGAGGCTATGACCCCCTAGTAATCCTGTTGCTTACCCTACCGCCTCCCAACCTCCCTCATATTATAACTTGATCTCTAACTATACTTCAATTGATCTATTAATTGAAAGTGTAGAGACAATTTCTCTCACTCATCATTCTATCTATAAATACCCTCTAACACGTTTTATGTGAATGAATCTCTTCACCATTGTGCCTTTTCATTCTTAGATTGTGGCTCTTCATGAAAACTCAATTCTTCATTTTAAAAATTCTTTAACTCTATTCAGTTTTATCAGTCATGCCTTTCTGCAACAAATTCTTACCAAAATTGTCTCTTTGCAATGATAATTCTTCACCAGAAATTCTTCTGAATTTTCCTTTTCCCACAATGATATTTCTGCAATAGATCCTTTCTACAACCATCCTGAGTCATTGATCCATTGTGGACTCTTTCCTTTTCGTCAATCTAAAACACAAATTTCCCTTTGTAACCATGTTTCCCCATTTTCCTTATCTTTCTGTGATTGTATTTTTGCAACAAAATTTCTGCATCGTTGATTTCTTGCGGACACTTCCCCAAACGTTGATCTGAGATCAGATGCAGATTTGTGTTTTGAATTTTCTCAAAATTTCCTTCCATAATTTCCTTTTTGCAAGATACTTTCTGCACCGTTGATTTCTTGTGGACTCTTCCTTGGTCCTTGATCTTTAGATCAGATGTGGGATACGAGTTTTCCAAATTTCTTAAAATTTCTTCTGCAATTTTCTTTCCATAAGATTTATTTTGCATCATCGATCTTATGTGGACTCTTTCCTGATCGTCGATGTTTAGATCAAATGCAGACTGCAGATTGCAGGTTTTCCAAATTTCTTGAAAATACTTTTGCAATTTCCTTTCCATAATATTTCTTTTGCACCGTCGATCTCTTGCGGAGTCTTTACTAACCATCAATCTTGTAGATTGTGGGTTTTCCAATTTTGTTCAAACTACTTCCGAAATTCCTTTTCTGCAATTGTGCTTCTTGTGTCATCAATCTCTTGCGGAATATTTTATGACCGTCGATATTACATATTGCGTATTGTGGAATGTGGAACCAAATATTCCCAGTTGGACCTCTGTAATTCTCTTTCGTGACTTTGTTTCCACATTTATTCTGAACCATCGATTTCCTTGAGGCTTCACTCCTGACCATCGATCTACAATCTAGTGCAGATTGCGGATCTTCACTTTTCTTTCTGCGAAAATCATTTACCACCGTTGATTTATTTTTGGATTCAATCTTAACCGTTGATCTACGATCAAATGCGGATTGTGGATCTTCACTTTTCTTTGTGAAGAAATCATTCACCGCCATCGATCTTCTCAAAATTGGCCTCTGCAATTTCTCTCGAATGATTTGGACAGTCTAATTTTTCACTTCAATCTAGCGTTTGGGAATGTTATTTTCTGCACATATTTATTTTGTGGATCTTATTATAGACCATTGATCTCTGTCTATCGATCTACACTCCGATATTTGGAATTTATTTTCCATCCATCTTGTCTTTGGTTATTCCTTTGTTATTACCGAACTTCTTTGACATCTATGACAAGTATTTTCAACAATCTCCCCCTTTGAAAATTATGGAAAGTCCTTAATTTTCTCCCCTTTGACATTAATGACAAAGTTTGCTTCTTCCTAACAGCTCCCCCTATCAACATATCTCCTCTTGACATGATGCATTTTTCTCCTTTTTATTCATTGTAAGGAGATTACTCCCATCTTTTTCCTAATTAGATGCTCAAATGCTTCTTTGGGTGGTGGCTTTGTGAAAATAATAGCTATTTGTTCTTTTGTGTCAACATATTCTAGTTTGACAACCTTTTATGACACTTGATCTCTTAGAAAGTGATATTTTATTGGTATGTTCTTTGTCTTGGAGTGCATGACAGGGTTCCTTGATATATTTATGGCACTCGTATTGTCACAACTTATCACTATTGGATCTTCATATTTTATAAGACTTCTAATGTCTATTTCATCCAAATGACTTGAGTACAACATGATGCAACAAAAAAATATTCAACCTTTGCTGTAGATAGTGATATGGAGTATGGTTTCTTTATTAACCATGATACCAAACAATTTCCCAAAAAGAATGCCGATCCACTAGTACTCTCTCGGTCATCAACACTTCCTTCCCAATCTGCATCAATTAATTCCTTTAGAGTGAATTTATTGCTTTTTGGATACCATAATACATAATACATAGTACTGTTTAGGTGTCTAAGAATTCTTTTTACTGCAGCCACATGTGTTTATTTTGGGGCTGATTGGAATCTAGAAACCAAACCTACAACCTACATTACATCTGGTCTAGTAGCTATTACATATAATAAATTACCAATCATTGACCTATACATAGTATGATCTACTTCTAAGGATTCATCATTCTTGCTTAATTTATAACCAATGACCATTGGAGTACTAACAAGTTTGGATTCTTCCATTTTGAACTTCTTCAATATTTCTTTGATATACTTAGTTTAACAAATGAAAATCCCTTTTTTTATTGAGATACTTGTAATCCTAGAAAGGATGTTAGTTCTCCTAACATTGACATTTCAAATTCTTTCTTCATTTCTGATGCAAAGTTTACACTCGGAATTTTTACATCACTTTGAAATATGATATCATCTACATAGACTACCACAATGATCATATTTTCATTTTCAAACTTTATGTACAAATCACTGTCAGTGGCCCCTCTTTTGTATCCTTATTGTTTTAAATAATTGTCAAGTTTGGAGAACCATTCCCTTGGATCTTATTTAACACCATATAACACTTTCTTAAGTTTGCAAACGTAATTTATGTTTTATGACAAGAGAAAACCTTCAGGATGCTCAATATAGACTTATTCTTCAAGTTCTCCATTAAGGAATGCAAATTTTACATCCATTTGATATACCTTAAAGTTTTTGTAGCATGAAAAAGCTAAGAACATCCTGATGGATTTGAGTCTTGCAACAAGTGCAAACGTTTCTTCAAAATCAATGCCTTCTACTTGAGCATATCCTTTACATACTGACCTAGCCTTGTTTCTTGTCACATGACCATGCTCAATGATTGTTTTTTAAAATATCCATTTGGTTCCAATAACGTTCATATCCTTAGTTCTTGGGACAAGTTCCCAAGTTTGGTTCTTTTCTATTTGATCAAGTTCTTCATTCATAGAACTGACCCAATCCTCACTTTTTCAAGATTCTTTAAATGTTTTGGGTTCTATTATCAAAAGTAGTGCTTTTTCTTCATCAATTAAGCTTCTTCTTGTTTTAACTCACCAATTATTTGATTTTCAGGATGATTGTTTTGGACCCACGTAGATGGTGTCTTTGTGTATGATCTCGAGGAATATTCATTCTCATTTTCATGTGATTCTTCTTTGTCTACTCTTTCTTCTTCTTCTTTTTTAGAATTATCTTTCTTTTGTGTACTTTCTTTATTTCTTTTATCATCTACTTTTTCATCATCAATTTCTTGATCATCCACACTTGCTTGAATTTGTATTCTTCTTGGTTTAGTATCATCAACAGTTACATTTGCACTTTCTATGATCTTGTGCGACCTTAGATTATAACATCTATATGCCTTTTTGGTGGAACAATATCCAAGAAATATGGCTTCATCTGTTTGAGAGTCAAATTTCCATAGATTATCATCATATTTTTTTATGTAGCATTTACTTCCAAAGACTCTAAAATATTTAACTAAAGTCGGTCCTCGAAACCATATCTCATAAGGAGTTTTGTCACTATTCACTTTGAGTTTCATCTATTTTGTACATAAATAACAGTATATATTGCTTCTCTTCAATAGCCATCAAGAATTTTTTCTTCATTAAGCATAGTTATAGATGCTTCTTGGACTATCGTATTCATTCTCTTAGCTACTCCATTTTGTTGAGGAGTTTTTGTTGCTGAGAATTGTTTCTTAATTCCATGTTTTTCATAGAACTCATTGAACTCATTTGAGGTGAATTCCCCACCATTATATGATATTAGGCATTTAATTTTTTGATTTATTTAATTTTGAACAAGGGATTTGAAGGCTTTGAAATTCATAAATGCTTTTGATTTTTCTTTAAGAAGAGTCACCCAAGTCATCCTTGCATATTCATCGATTAATAACATAAATTAATATTCTCCTTGAAGGATTTTAGTCCTTGTTTTTCCACGAAGATTAGTGTGAATTAATTCTAATGGTTGGGAGGTTGTATGTGTTGAAATATTGTAACTTTGAATAATATTCTATATGTATCTTTTGTGGTCCCTGATGGTCCTACCAGGAGAACCACTAGTATTATCTTGTACCCTGATGCTTCTAATCAGAAGAACTAATAAGAGTCATGAGGTTGTCCCCTCTATTTGTAAAGGTGGGTCATTAGCACCCCAGTGTGGTTACTTGAGCCTACATGTGTAACTCGAGCCTACATGATTAAATCGATCCTACATGTCGGATGAGTTAATTCAGGTCAATGGATGAATATAAATAGAGGTGTGGTGCTCCTCATTTTAGACACACACACTCTCACTTGTGTAGTGCATTAGTGGAGAAGAGAAGTAGCTGGAGAAGGAGGAGGATCAGGCTTTGATCTCCTTGTTGGTTTTATCTTTTATCTTTTGGGGCATCTATATTGAGGAAGCTTTTGCTGGGTTTTTCCCTTTAGGGTTTTCCCAGGATAAATCTTTGTGTTCTCCTTTTGTATGATTGTGCTTGTCTATCTTTCAGTGACCTTGTTTATATGCTTTTGTTATGAAATCAAAATGAAATACTAATGATCTAGCTTAGCATATGAAAATTCAACATGGTATCAGAGCCACCCTGAAAGAAGAAATTATGAAGCTAAAGAATCTAGGGATTCTTATTTTTTGGGTCTCTATCCATGATCGATCAACAAAATAAGGCTAGAATGACTCTCCATTGAAGGGCGCATCTTTCTGTCGAAGCAGAATTTGATTCCGAGCATTTTCAGTTTTGGTGCGGAAAATTAGGGCTTTCTATAGAAGAATAAATTTTGAGTGAGCCCAGCATAGGATTGTTCTCCTCATAAAAGTCAAAGTTTAGAGACCTGGATCAATAAATTTGGTTGGGTGAAACTCCGGGAAAGTCAAACCCTAGTTTGACCTTGATATGGAAAAACCCTAAATACTAAAACTACTAAGTTTTGGTACATTCGCTATATCCTGAGATTGGAAAAGGATCAGGAGTTGAAAATTGCAGTGGCCAAATATAAAATATGGATTTACACTTTGTCCAAAATTAAGCCTCAGATTCGCTATATTCTGGGATATATGATCCCTCCAAGTTAGGGTTCCAGCCTCGTCCAGAATTCATCCCTAAACAGGACACCTGGGGAGAATTTCTGTAGCGTGGGATACAGAGGTCCAAATGGAATTCTTGAAGATTTTATATAAATAGAAAGGAATTTTATTTATGTGGTCCAAATTTCTGAATCTGAAGATAAACCAGTGACATGTGGCATGCCGTACAACTTCACTGTTCTGAATAGTCCTGTAACAGGTCACCTTGGGCAAATGATCATAAATCCAAATTGGTGAAACCAATTTTGATTAAACCTATGGTTTTGGATTAGGGACATGCAAGGTTACCTCAGTGCAAAATTTTATACATATAGGAGTAGTAATGTTAGATATATCACAGAAATAGTAACAGGAATTTCTGCAGAAGAAATTGGAAAACTAGGGCTTCTTGTTCCGGGAGCTTCCCTCCACTGTTTTCAGAAAAGGAGTACATTGGAAAGATCCATTTGAAGAGATATATCTTTCTATGCAATCAAATCTGAAATATTTGAAGTTTTTAAAATTAGTGTTTCTCTAACAAACCCTAGATCAGCCAGCTCCAGAAGCAGGACGGACACCTCAAATCGGTAAGATCTAATCTTTTGTTATTTGCATTTGAGGTTCTCATTTCAAAGT
>LPNX010750821.1:16523-55022 GCA_001517045.1 Pseudotsuga menziesii
CAGTTGCCATTTAATGATATTGTTTTGTTATGCATTTGATTATATTCAGTTGATGTGTTGTTTGCATGCATGTGATGGGTAAGTAGCTCATGGTTCTATACAAATATCCATTGTTACTTATCTAGAATGAAACCTATTTGCTGACATATTGGATTAGTGCACAATCTCAATGATGTCATGGTAGAGATGGAAGGCATATAGAAAGTTTCTGTGAGATATGGATGAATGTTGTATTGGCTAAATAGTTGCATGATGCATAAGAATTTGTCGTTATGCATATGTAGTTCTAACCATGCAACTGGTGCATTTGAATTGTAGGAAAGGTCCTGTACAACCTCCTAAAAGAAAACAAGGATGAGACTTGTTCCAAAGAACAAGTGATGACAATTCAATAAACATGAATCTGAAGCTCCCAGGGTCAAAGACACGATGACGAAATAAAGAGCTTCAAAGAGCGGTAGATCCACCTCGAAGGATGAAGACCACCATGGGTATGAGAGATAACTCAAGATGAAGAAAAAAAATGCTATGAAAGAAGCTATGATCAAAGAATAATAGTTGATTATGGGGAATGATGTATATGATATGATTTCGAGACATAAAGGGAAGTACGTAGTATCTTCCATATGGATCTGCAAGAACAAGTGTACAAAGCAAGAATCATGATTTGCCTCAGAAAGAATAGACTATGACATGGCATACTCTATTGACCAGTATACATCAAGCATAGAATCACCTATACAGAATGAAGAAGGAAGATAATACTCCACTTCATGGGGAGTGACTACAGAAGATATCTAAGTTTGACACGGTACGACATGATGGACAACTTCCTGATGGATCGAGACTTTACCAATAGTAAAGTGGGTTCCAACCTTCAAAGTTGAATGCAGAAGACTAGGATATGTTGATGATCTAACAAGACGAACTCATGGAAGATGTTATGATGATGTTTGGGATATAGTACTCAAACCAGAAAGAAAGCATGTGGTATCTTACAAATGGATTTGCAAGATAAAATATGTCGCTGATAGAAGTAAGGAAAGACTTGTGGCTAGAGGTTTCTATAAGAAAGAGGGAATTAATTTTGAAGAGACACTTACTTCAGGAAGCAAGGTACACTTCCTTCAGAACTATGATGGTAGTTGCTTCCATGATGAAGTAAAGACAATCCTTCCTTAATGGTATGATTGGGGAAGAGTTTTACATCGAAAGGATTTGAAGTTGAAGACAGATGGACTCATATATGTAAGTTGAAGAAGGGGCATCTAAGGCATGAAGCAGGCTCCTAGAGCTTGGTATGGCAGTTTCCTGTCAATTATGGGTTTTACCAAGAGTAAAGCTGATCCTAACTTTATCTCAAGGTTGTAGAATATGAACCTGTCATCCTGTTATTATATGTGGATGACTTATTCTTGACAGGGAAGGAGAAACAGATCATGGAAAGCAAGAAGAAACTAGCATAAGAATTTGAGATGAAAGACCTTGGGTTAATGCACTATTTCCTAGTTCTGGAAATATGACAAAGTTCAGAAGAAATATTTCTCAACTAGGGAAAGTATGCGGTAGAGATATTGAAGAGATTAAATATGTTGGAATGCAAAGCCATGGCCACACCCATGGAATCCAACCTGAAGCTTTTAGATGATGACTCATCAGAGTTAGTAGATGCGACTCATTACAAATAGATCATTGGGTCATTGATGTACTTAACAAATACCAGACCAGACATTTGTTTTGCTGTGAACACCTTAAGTCAATATCTTGTTCAACCAAGATGGGTTCACCTAGTAGCTGCAAAACAAGTGATGGGATATCTGAAAGGGACTATAGACCTTGGTCTATACTATGATGGTAGCCATGACTACAGATTGTATGGCTATATAGATGCAGATTGGGTTGGAAGTATCTCAGATAGGAAAAGCACATCAGGTAGATGCTTTTATTTGGGGTCTGCTATGAATTCATGGTTTAGCAGGAAACAATCCAGTGTTTCTCTTAGAACAACAAAAGTAGAATACATAGCAAATTGCTTTGCTAAGTTGTGAAGCCATATGGCTTCAAAAGCTGATATCAGGTCTCCTTGACCTAAAGATGGATACTACATTGATTCTATGTGATAACGAGAGTTGTGATAACAGAGAACCCTGTGTTCCGTCGTAACACATAGAAATTCGATATTTCTACATACAAGATAAAGATGCAGATGATAATGTTTCAGTATTCCCATACTGAAGATATAGATGATTCTTTCAGTATTCACATACTGGAGATAAAGATGGTGATAGTTCAGTATTCACATACTAAAGATGTAGATGATGATGGTTTAGATGGTGATGTGCTAATGAAGCCTCTATCCCGAGTAAAGTTCGAACACTTTCGAGACAAGCTTGGTGTGGTTTGGAAAGACCTTCCTTGAAAGGGGGAGTAGTGATGTTGCAATGGGATTGTATCATCCTGGGACATATGTCCAGAAGTGATCCGGAGACCTCGGTCTTCGAGAATGAAGAGGGATTGTATCATCCTGGGACATATGTCCAGAAGTGATTCGGTGACCTTGGTCATTGAGAATGTAGCAGGATTGTATCATCCTTAAACTTCGGTTCAGAATGGATCCGGTGAACTTCGGTCATCAAGAAGGTGGCAGGATTGTATCATCCTTGGACTTCGGTTCAGAATGGATCCGGTGAACTTCGGTCATCGAGAAGGTGGCAGGATTGTATCATCCTTGGACTTTAGTTCAGAATGGATCTGGTGAACTTCAATCATCGAGAAGGTGGCAGGATTGTATCATCCTTGAACTTTGGTTCAGAATGGATCCGGTGAACTTCGGTCATCGAGAAGGTAGTAGGATTGTATCATCCTTGAACCTCGGTTCAAAATAGATCCGGTGACTTTGGTACTCGAGAACGTGTGTTGATCCCGTAATTCCAATAGGAAGGATTGTCTAAGTTCCACAACTGTGTTGATCCCATAATTTTGAAAGGAAGGATTGTTAGTAACTCTGTAAAGACCTAAATCCCATAATTCTAAAAGGAAGGATCATTGAATTGATCCTGTAATTCCAATAGGAAGGATTGTCTGAGTTCCACATATGTGTTGATCCTATAATTCTGAAAGGAAGGATCGTTAGTAACTCCGTAAAGACCTAAATCCCATAATTCCGAAAGGAAGGATCGTTGGTAGATCCGTAAAGACTTGATCCCGTAATTCCAATAGGAAGGATTGTCTGAGTTCCACAGATGTGTTGATCCTATAATTCCAATAGGAAGGATTGTTTGAGTTCCACAAATGTGTTGATCCTATAATTCCAAAAGGAAGGATCGTTAGTAACTCTGTAAAGACCTAAATCCCATAATTCTAAAAGGAAGGATCGTTAGTAGCTTTGTAAAGACTTGATCCCGTAATTCGAAAAGGAAGGATCGTATGAGCTCCACAAATGTGTTTATCCCATAATTCCGAAAGGAAGGATCGTTAGTAACTCCATAAATACCTAAATCTCGTAATTATGACAGGAAGGATCATCCGAGTACCACAGACATGTTGATCCCGTAATTCCAATAGGAAGGATTGTCTGAGTTCCACAACTGTGTTGATCCTATAATTCCGAAAGGAAGGATCCTTAGTAACTCTGTAAAGACCTAAATCCTGTAATTCCGAAAGGAAGGATCGTTGGTAGCTCCATAAATACTTGATCTTTTAATTCTGAAAGGAAGGATCATTAGTAACTCCGTAAAGACCTAAATCCCGTAATTCTTACAAGAAGGATCATCTGAGTACCATAGACATGTTGATCCCGTAATTCCGAAAGGAAGGATCATGTTGATGTTTTGATGATAATGATTTTATGATGATGATGATGTATTGATTGAAAGAACAGGGTGTGATGATGATGATATTTTGATGTTTTGATGATGTTGAATGTTTTGATCATAATGATGTTTTGATGATGTTGATGTTTTGATGATGATGATGTTTTTATGATGATGATGATGTACTAATAAAAATATTAGAGTATGATGATGATGTACTGATCAAACGATCAAGAGTATGATGATGATGATGTACTGATCGAAAGATCAGAGTGTGACGATGATGATGATCAGTATGTGATGATGACGACATACTGATCAAAATATCATAATATGATGATGATGATTTTGTTCGAGAGTTGAAGTATGATGATGGTGCTGATCATGATGTTACTAATCAGAATGTGATGATGTTGCTGATCAAAAGGTCAAAATGATGAAGATGTCTTTGCTGATCGAAAGATCAAAGTGCTGAAGATATTGCTGATCAAAATGCTGAAGATATTGGTGATGATCGAAAGGTCAAAGTGATGAAGATGTTGCTGCTGATCGAAAGGTCAAAGTGTTGAAGATGTTGCTGAAAATGTTGCTGATCGAAAGGTCAAAGTGCTGAAGATGTTGCTGATTGAAAGGTCAAAGTGCTGAAGATGTTGCTGTTGATCGAAAGGTCTAAGTACTGAAGATGTTGCTGATCAAAAGGTCAAAAGATGCTGATGTTGAAAAGCTTCCAATGATTTATAGATGTGTTGACCTAATGATGTTGATGATGTCCTCTCCTACTATTGTTGTTGTTGATGTTGTTGTAGAATACCATTCTCGTTAAAGGGGAGTGTTGAAATATTGTAACTTCAAAGAATATTCTATATGTATCTTTTGTGGTCCCCGATGGTCCTACCGGGAGAACCACTTGTATTATCTTGTACCCCGATGCTTCCAATCAGAAGAACTAATAAGAGTCATGAGGTTGTCCCCTCTATTTGTAAAGGTGGGTCATTAGCACCCTAGTGTGGTTACTTGAGCCTACATGTGTAACTCGAGCCTACATGATTAACTCGAGCCTACATGTCGGATGAGTTAATTCAAGTGAATGGATGAATATAAATAGAGGTGTGGTGCTCCTCATTTGAGACACACACACTCTCACTTGTGTAGTGCATTAGTGGAGAAGAGAAGTAGCTGGAGAAGGAGGAGGATCAGGCTTTGATCTCCTTGTTGGTTTTATCTTTTATCTTTTGGGGCATCTATATTGAGGAAGCTTTTGTTGGGTTTTTCCCAGGATAAATCTTTGTGTTCTCATTTTGTATGGTTTTGCTTGTCTATCTTTCAATGATCCTGTTTATATGCTTTTGTTATGAAATTGAAATGAAATACTAATGATCTAGCTTAGCATATGAAAATTCAACTGTATGTTTCACCTTGAATTTTGTTCTTGTCTTTTTCCCATGAAGACAATGTCTACAAACATGATTTGGTGGTTTTATTATTTTTGGCATATTTCTTACAGCTCTCTTCTTGCTAATTATTACAATATTCTCAAAGTTCAAGTGCCCCATCCTTCTATGACATAGAAAACTTTCATCAACTTATCTCATATAACATTGTTTTTCATTTTCTAGAATATAGACATTTCTTGGAGTTGTCACAGCAGTTCCAACAAGTTTCCCAGATACTTTCTTCTGATCTCACACTTCTTGGAATAAAATGTACATATGTGTCCTTGATCACACGTTTGACTCATACTCAAAAGATTAGGTTTTAATTTTTCTACAAGTAGAACATTTTCAGCTTTCATCTTATCTCTAATAACCACTATACCCTTCTAGATTTTTTTAGAGGATAGATTATCTCTAAAGGTGACCTTTACTTTTTTATTCCTTTTTAGACTTAGGAATTTAGTTGGGTCACCTGTCATGTGTTTTGAGCATCCACTATCCATATGCCATAGATTTTTTTCTTCTGTAGCACTTAGAGCTAATGAACATTCCACACCACCCTTCCTTTTCTAGGCTATCCCTTTGTCTTGAAATTTTTAGGTGTCATCCATAGGAGTTACTAGTTTACATTTTCCAGCAACGTGTCCATGATTACCACATTTGTAACATTATGTACTATAACTCTGTAAAGGAGAATAATAATAATTGTAATTTCTTCCTTTTGGATTATTTGTGGTAATATTTTTCTTATAGACAGAAGTATGTGATGTAATCCCTTTCTACAAAGGAGTTTTTAGTTTACAATTTCTATCCATATGTCCAAAATTGTTACAGGTATAACAATTTCCTAAAAAGAGTTTCTTATGTTTACTTATCATTGGTCTCTTAAGCATCATATCTGTTCTTTGTAATGGAGAAGCAGTTTTCTTACTTTCTTCTATTTTAATTTGACTCATGAGTACAACATCATAACTTCTTTTATTTCCATCTTGATTTGTGAAAGATGAATATCCATGTTTTTCTTTGTCAAATCCTAATCCAGATTTATCGCTTGATGGTATTTGGACAATTAGAATTTCATCTAAAGTCCTTGAGCTATTTTCATACATTGATTTGATAGATTCTTCATCCAGATTCTTTCTAAGGAGGATAATTTCTTGTTCAAGCCTTTAATATTCTTGCATTTTCTTTTCGAGTTATTGTTCTATATTGTTTTTAGTCCTTTTGATTTCTAGAACCTGATTTTTTAAGTCAGCACTCATTCTCTCCACATATTTGTTTTTCTCTTCAAATTATATCATTTGATTTTTGGATTTCTTGTACATCTTTTTATACTTCTCTAATTATTCATGAGAATTTATAAGTTATGATTCAATATATGTAACATATTCTATTTCTTCTCTAGATATTTTACTTTCAAAACCCATGAATAAGACTTCAACATCTTAGCTTATTTCATCATCTTCACTGTCTTCTTTGGAATAAAGGTTTTTCGTATTTTTCTGAAACGTCTTCTTGTATACGATATTATTCTTTTGGTATTTCTTATGACGACAGGGTTATTCATTATCACTATCCTCTTGTTTTGGGTAAGGACACTTTTTTGAAAAATTTCCAATCCTTCCACAGTTAAAAAATTTAAAGTGTATCTTCCCTTTGTACTTGCCAGTGCCTCTCTCAAGTTTCTTGATGAAGAGAACTTATTGATCGTCTAGGTCCTCAGATTGGATCTTGGATATGACCTTAAAAGCTGCTTCCTTATTTGATGATCCATTTTGTCCCGTTCTCATCTCATAGGCAGTGAATATCTCATTTAGTTCATCTACTATCATAAGTTAAAGATCGTCTAGTTCTTCTAAAGAAGACACCTTTGAGTCATACTCCATCTACAGGGTTCTTAGTACCTTGTTGACTACTTCATTTTATTTAATTTCTCCTCCAATGCCTTTAATGGAATTAACAATTTCATATACTCTTAGAAGATATTCTGCAATATTTTCTTTCTCTTTCATTTTTAGGCTTTCAAACTGACCTTTGTAGGTTTGGAGTTTGGATTCCTTGACTTTGGAAGTTCCTTCATAGATACATTTTATTTTTTCTCATGCATGTTTGGAAGTTTTGCATTGCATGACATTTACAAGTATTGATTCTATTAACCCACTCAAAATTACATTTATAACTTTTTCATTGGCCTCATATAGGATTATCTCTCCTTCATCTATAAGTATGTCATCTGGTACTTTATATTATGTTTTAGTAGTACTCCAAACCTTGTATCCAAGGGCCATTAGATGTCAGTTCATTCTTACACTCTAGTATGCATAATTATCACCAGTAAATAAAGGAGGTATGTTGGTAGCTAACCCTTGGTTATCCATAGTGATTTTCAATAGGATATTCCTTCTAGTGATTAAGCTGTAGTGAAGGATATGGCTCTGATACCAATTGTTGGAATATGGATAATACTAGCAAGGGGGGTGTATCAGTATTGTTAACTTTTAACAATTTAAATCACTTTTAATTTATGCATTAAAACACATGATCAACAATAACACACAGAACACAAATTTATCGTGGAATCCCAATTGGGTAAACCACCAATACTTTCTATTACTACAAAATTGTGTTTACAAATAATTTATGCTTGCTTCTACGGATAAGGATGGTATTACACCCTTATATACTAGCATATACTAGAAGGAGGATTTGACCCCCTAGTTTTATGAGCTACTACTGAAAGGATGCTATGACACCCATTTTCTAGCTACCACTAGAAGGAGGCTACTATCCCCTAGTAAGCTTGTTGCTTACCCTACCACCTCCCATCCTACCTCATATGAGAATTTGATCTCTAACTATACTTCAATCAATTTATCAATTGAAAGTGTACAGACAATTTCTCTCACTCATCATTCTATCTATAAATACCCTCTAACATGTTTTCTATGAATGCATCTCATCACCGTTGCGCCTTTTTATTCTTAGATTGTACCTCTTCATGAAAACTCAATTATTCATTTTAACAATTCTTTAAATCTATTTAGGTTTATCCTTAGTACCTTTCCACAACAAAATATTACTATAATTGCCTCTCAGGAATGATAATTATTCACCATAAATTCTTTTCAATTTTCCTTTTTCTGTAATAGATCCTTTTCGCAACCATCTCAAGTCGTTGACCCATTGCAGACTCTTTCCTTTCCATCGATCTAACACACATATTTCCCTATGTAATCATATTTCCGCAATTTACTTAGCTTTTCACAAATTTCTTTCCACAAAAACCTTTATGCATCATTGATTTCTTACGAACTCTTCCCTAGTCGTTGATATGAGATCATATGTAGATTATGGATTTCGGACTTTCATTTTTACTTTTCTAAAAATTTCCTTTCACAATTTACTTTCCAAAACTACCTTTCTACAAGATACTTTCTACACCGTTTATTTCTTGTGGAATCTTCCATGGCCATTGATCTTTATATCATATGTGTGTTAACACCAAAAAGTGTTCACCTAGCTCTACATGGTCTAAACCATATACATATCATATTCCCACCATATTTCCCTTACTTTTGACCTTCACAATTGTATTTCCACAAAAAATGGTATAAGACACCATTATTCCTTCCCATAAATGATGGGATAGTGAGCATTTATTATGGTTTACCTTCACTGTCTCCAAAAAAGGGTTAAAAACCCTAAAAAGTGTCAAAAACACTAAAAAGGAGAAAATTTCTAAAAACCACATATAAAAACCATGGGCAAGAAAATACCATGGGTCATCACCTGGGTTAAAAAACACTAAGACCATATTATAAATACATTATGAAGGGCTCTCCCAAAACACACATACCTTTTCATTTACCTATGGTTATGCTGCGCCATTTTTCTCTTACCACATACTTTCCTTCTATCCCTCCCATTGCCATGCCATTTCCCATGGTGTACATTGAGACATTATCCATACCCACCTTGGATCCATTCCATGTCTGAAACTGTCTGTGGAGACAATTAGAGAACTAACCCGTGGAGCTGCGAAACTAGTTCTGAGTATAGATATGGTGGACCATCTTGCAAAAGAAAGGTGTGTTTACAATTGTGTTTATTGCATTAGTTTAGCCGATATACATGTTAAAAAATGATAATTTTTTTTTTTGCATTATTAGTTTAGCTTGCTTTTCTATTTTCCATTGAACTCTTCCTTATGATCACAGTGATCTAAGGTCGGTACTTCTGCACATAGCTAGGGAGAAATTCCCACTATAGTTTTGGTGACTCCACTCAGTTGATCCATACAAATCTCAGTTTCTTATAGGTTTCCATCAGTTTTTCCTTACTTTCTGCCATCAACCGTCACTGTCAAACCCCCTTGCATTCGATCCGAACACTTGTTGCATCAATGCCTGCTCTCCAAGCCCTATTCACCTCTGCTTTTTAATTTTTCCCAGTTTGGGTTGATTCTCTCTTTTCTAGATAAAAGCCGTGACCCATACACCCATTTCTTCCCGATAAGTGTGACCTAGGTCACGCTTATGGCCCTGATAAGAGCGACCTTGTTTAAAAACCCATATCACTCCTATCCCAGCTTTCGAGGTGACCTTGGTCGCTACTGTGACTTGATTTCGAGTGACCCAGTCACTTTTTACCCTTTGTTTCGCACAACCTGACTGTTTTCTGCCTAGATCACAACTATCCCTCTGTTTCATGTGACACATATTGCACATGCTCCACCGACAATTTTTTAGTCTGTTTTTGTGCCTGTTTCAGACACCATGTCTGTCCCAAACCCTGTACCGACCTATTTTTCTTTCCAGATCTGATATTTTTACAACCCCTTGGTATTTTTGAGATCTTCCCTTCTTGATTTACGAGTTTCCATATTTGATCTCCATAGTCAAAACCCCATGCTTGTTTCTTACATCTGATTAAAAGTTACTTTACTACTCATTTGTTTCAAGCATAATTTCATTATTGGAAGAAAAAAAATTGCAGGTTTATTGTTCTTTACTACATTATATTTGTATCCCAGTAATGAGATTTGAACATCTTCATCATGAATTGTTGGGTTTGACATACAGTTTCAGAAAATTCACACCACTAAGTGAAACTCTCAGCTCATGACCCCAAGCAATCCTTAAAATTAACGTAAATATAACCAACATTGTAACCTCACTTTAGGATAAAACAATCTTGTAGTTAAGTTAGGACTTTGTGGATAGGAATCCAAACAACACCCCTCTATCATTCACATTCTGAGACATATTTGTTGTCTATTAGGGAACCAAAACCCTCTTGTATTTGTTGACACGGTCACAACCAGTTTGTTGGGAGGCCCCCTACACAGCAGGATCAAGCCACAATGAAGGGGTTCTAGAAGTCAAGGTGGAATACCACACTCCATCTTGCACTGATGGCTAAACTTCATAGTCCTCCTTGTGCATTCTAGCATATACTGGGTGTCGAGGGATAGAGGGATTAAACGTCAGTAAACAGAACGAACGTGTCATTATTGAGATATCCTAGTGGCCATTATTCTAGGGTTCTCTTACCCAAAGGTACTTCTCATTAGTATGATTATCTTAGCCTATATGGTTCTTCCATTTTGTATTGTCTGACTGGGATTTCATCACCTTGGTGAGGATACTATTTGTGAGGGGATTCCATCTTGTAGTTAGGAGATTTCTTACACTCATACTCCATAAGTTAGTGAGTCATTTTTGTTTTTATAGGTAGTTTTTCTTGTTGGTTTTCTAGCCACTCTTGTTGTAGAATCGCCTTTCTATGGCCCATTGTAATAGTTTGATTTTAGAGATTTTTGTAGGCCTATGAGCCACCATGTTATACGCTCTCCTTTTACACACTCATTGTAGTTGGGATTTTGAGTCTGATATTGGTTCTCTCGAGTTTCCAGTCATTACACAACACTCCATATAGTGATCTTAGCTCCACCATGCTACTCTTATAGGCTTAGGGGGAATAACCCCCAAGTTTGTTTCTTTGAACCATCACCATCGAAACCACCTTCGACATCACTTATCACCTTTGGAGTCACACACGACCTATGAATATAATTCATATTCCTATAAGTCTGAACCCACCTTGTTAATTGGTCCATCTAGCCCCATGGATAGTGCACATCCTGACCCCTTTCAAGGGGGGATTTTTAGTAGTGGGATCACGTCCATTCAACCTACCATCATAGGTATCCCTTCATCTGGGCTGATAGGCCTTGGTCCTATTGGGCCTGTTATCACTGCCAACATTGTTTCTGGTTCACTACCCACTAGTCGTGGTTCCATTCCATCCACCGTTGTCACTACCATTCTTCTTTATATACCTAGGGGCAGTGGCCCTTCCACATTGATTCTGACTATTCCTTCCATGCTAGTGGCTTTTCCTACTATTATGAGTCAACCTCATCCACCCCCAGTTATCCATGGGAACTACGTCCCTGTAGCTACCTGCACCATTCCTAGTCCTTCTCGAGCCAACCTCGGCTCTAGCCTACCTTTTATGGCTAGTATAAACCTGCCATATTTGGCACAATTAACCAATGATCCCATTCATAACCACCCAAAATGGTCTCCTATGCCTACCGAGCTTCCCTCAGACATCCCTAATTTTAAGGAAAAGGAGGGAGAGGACCCTCAAAATCACATCATGTCATTCCACCTGTGGTGTTCATCTAACAACATTGTGGATGAATCCATTAGATTGTGGTTGTTCTAGCATAGAATTATGAATGATGTGGCCAAGTGGTACATCAAGTTGCATCATGCTACTTACCCTGACTTCTCCTCGATCAATTCGATGTTCCTTCAGTACTTTTAGCTACCCATATGTTATGACGAGTAAGTGGAGATCCTACTATCATGTCGTGAGACCACAACTACCCATATCATGGATCATATCCATGAATGGAGCTATATTCATGGCTTTTGTAAGATCCAGTTAGACGATAGGATCTTCCTTGACTAGTTCCTCAAAACCTTACTCCCACCATAGGCAAGGACATCACATCTGAGCAACCCCAAACCGAGGATTAAGCCATCCTTAATGCTCAAGGGTTCGATTTGATATATGCCCACTTCGGTTACTTATATACCGTCATACCTGATACTCCCTGAACCGACACTTCTCACTATGATATGCTAGGGCAATCTCACGCTGCTGATGGAGTTATCAGCTCTATTACCCAGCACCCTTAGTTTTATGCAGCCTCTCCCATGATGCCACCCCATCTGGGTAACATCCATAATGTTTCCCAACTAGTTTATACCCCCTATTACTCACGCATGACAACTCAGTTTGGATTCACCCCCTCATACAAACCTCCTACACCAAATCCTCATGTTCATGGAATGACTTTTTAAGCACACTCATGTTTTGGAAAAATGATCATATTTGCAGCCCCTATAGCTCCTCTGGTCTATTATGCACCACCTGTGCAGCCCACTTCGGCTCCGACCCCAAATCCTTTGGTTTCTACAGGACATGTTTATCCTCAGCAGATTCTTCCTAACCAACCCACCCCCAATAACCAACAAGGGTAGGGAAAGAACAAGAGAGGTATAAATCGAGGCAATAACTTGCCCAAAGAGGAGGCCAATAGGATAACCCTCCAAACAATAATGACACCGACCCTCCTGCACATAATTCTCGATGTATTTGTAACTTCGGAATGTATTCACCTATATATGTTATGTCTTGTACCCCGCTATTTATTCCGGGAAGTATCTGTAATATATTTGATTCATGTCACGCCCCGATGTTCCTATCGGGAGATTCAATAAATTATGTAAACAAGTCATATGGGTAACCCTCCTATTGTTCAAGGGTTAAATTCCCCACAATTCCAGGGCCCTAGGGTTATTAGACTCTCCTAGAGAAGTCAGCCCTAGTGAGTTATTATCAAGTCAGGAATTAGTATAAATAGAGAGTGAGCCTCTCTATCTATCACACAGTCACTCACACTCAGTTGTAGCGCATAGCTAAGGAAGAAGAAGTTGCTAGGGGTAGAAATAAAGAGGCTACTACTATCAGGAGATCATCTTACTATTTTGGGGTTTTACTTTTGGTGCTGATTCTATCTCTGAGGAAGTTGCGGTGTTTTCTCCATTTATGGTTTTCCCAAGGAAAAACATTGTGTTCATTGTCTCTTGTGTTTGATTGCTGTGCTTGTTATTCTCTTAGTTAAATATCCTAATATAATGCTAGCTTGAATGATAAAAATCTAACATGGTATCAGAGCTAACTTGAGAAGAAGACACTGTGCAGCTGCGGAAACTAGGGATTCCTACTTTTTTTATCTCTCTCCATAGATTTTTAGCAAAAGAAGGTTGGGCTGACTCTCCTCTCCATGGTGCATCTTTCTATCGAAGCAGAATCTGATTCTGAGCATTTTTAGTTTTTGACCCGACACTGCTGCCGAAAATTAGGGCTTTCTACATAAGTGTAATTTTTGAGTGAGCCCAGGCCTGGATTGATATCCTCCTCAAAATCGAATTTTGGAGATCAAGATCAAAGCATTTGGTTGGATAGAACTCTGGGAAAGTCAAGCCTTAATCTACTCCTGAACCAACACTGTAAAAATTCAGCTCCAGATCTAGATCCGACATCTTGACCTGGTAAGATTTAAATATTTTGTATTTCCATTTTAGGTTCTCAGTTAATATGTCTCATCATACCAAGCTTAATGAAAATCTTGAGGGAGCTGATAACTTTCGAGCTTAGAAGTATAGGATCTCCCTAGTCTTGGAATAAAATGAGTTGGACTCCCATATCAATGAGGAGGTTCCAGTTCTAGAGGGAGATGAGGCTAATGCCTTACACAAGAAGAAATTGATCATGGCTAAGAGTATTATTGCTGATTCAATCAAGGATCACCTCATACCATAGGTGTCCTGCCTAAAGACACCTAAAGCTATGTTTGATGCCTTGACCAAACTGTTTGAAGGGAAGAACATAAACTGGAAGATGACTCTGAGAAACCAACTGAAGAATGTATAGATCTAGAATGCAGAGACCATAAAATCTTACTTTGCAAGGGTCTCTCAGATCAAGGAACAACTGGAAGCAGTAGATGAAGAAGTGGAGAATGCATAGATTGTGATGACCACCTTGAATGGTATTCCTAGGGCATGGGACTCTTTCATTCAAGGGATCTGTGCCAGAAATAAGCTAGTCAAGTTCAACAGACTATGAGAAGAATTATCTCAAGAAGAAGCTCGGAGAGTAGCTTGAGAAGAAAAGATGGGAAGTGAAGATCAATCTCTCACAGTCCACACCAAGAAAACTAGAAGGGACCATCATCACTCCAAAGGTAAGATTTCACACTCTAGAAGAGATCTGTCTACTATTAGATGTTACACAAGTGATGAGAAAGGTCACATATCCAAATACTACCCTAACAGAGGGAACTCAAAGAAGAAAAAGGGAAACAAGAGAAGACATCATGCTCATGCTGCAGAGGATGATGGACCTTTCACAAAGAGAATCAGACAAGAAAGTGATGATTCTTCAAGTGATGAAGAATATGTGCTGATCTTCGCTCTCATGGGAACTATCTCACATGGAAGCAATGATTGGCTTATAGACAGTGGTGCTTCCAAACATATGACAAGATTCAAAGAATCATTTGTGAAACTATCTGAGCATGAGTCACCTCGCAAGGTGAAACTTGGGGATGACTACTAGTATCGAATAAAATGTAGTGGTGAATCCTCCTATAAACTAGACTCTGGAAAGTCGATGAAGATGAAAAATGTATTGTTTGTACCAGGACTAAAGAAGAACCTCCTCTCCATATCTACATTGGATGCAAAAGGAATGAGGGTTTCTTTTGTAGATGGCCAAGTTCTTATGTGGCCAAAGGGAAAGACTTTTGATGATGCAATAGTGATTGGGGAACAAGAAGGAGGTCTATAAAAATTGAAGGGCCAACTATAACAAGCTTTGGTTCATGACTCAGTAGAACGAAATGAACTTTGGCATAGAAGGATTGCACATGTGCATTATAAAGCACTACTACTTGCATAAAAATTTGTTGAAGCTCTTCCATAAATGGAGACAAAACATGATGGCGTCTACAAAGGATGTGCAAAAGGAAAGAACACAAAGAAGACATTTCCAAGTAGCGAGATCAAGGCAAAAGGAATCTTGGAAATCATCCATTCTAATGTATGCAGTCTGATGTAATTAAGAGAGTATGTATACTATGTTTCTTTCATTGATGATTTTTCTAGGAAGACATGGATATACTTTATGAAGAAAAAATATGAAGTATTCAACAAGTTCAAGGAATTCAAAGCCTTGATCGAGAACCACACAGAAAAGAAGATCAAGATCTTTCGATTAGATAATGGCGGAGAATTCACATCGAATGAATTCAAAGACTTATGCAAAGATTCAAGGATTAAGAGGGAGTTAACCACTCCATATCATCCACAACAGAATGGGGTTGTAGAAAGGAAGAATAGAACAATCATGGAAGTTGCAAGGGATATGCTTCATGATCAAGATATTCCCATGCATCTATCAATAGAAGATGCCAGAACAACAGTGTATGTACAGAACTGTACTCCACAAAGAGTACTCAAGAACAAGACACCTGAACAAGTCTTTTCCAGTAAGAAACCAAAAGTCAACCATCTCATAATATTTGGATGTCCAGTGTACATACACATTCCGAAATAAAAGAGGACAAAGTTAGATCCTTCAGGAAGGAAGGGTATATTTGTGGGATACTCTAAAAGATCGAAGGCTTACAGAATATACTTCCCAGGATTCAAGAAGATCGCCATCAGCAGGGATGTAACATTTGATTAAGACTCAACTTACAACAAATCCAGAAAGAGACCTGCTGAAGAACCTAAAGAAACGAAAGCACCCAGATTTCATGAATCAACCATGAATGAAGAATATCAAGAAGAAGATCAAGAAATAGAAGAACCTCAAGAACCTATAGATCCACCTCAGGAGAAGAATCCTCACAAGAGGAAACTTGATTGGGTATGAGAAGCTATCCAAGGTGCAGAAAGATATGGGGATCCAGAAGAATCACACAGAGAAAGGAAAAGAACTAGGTCTTGTTCTAGTTATGTAGCATTATTATGTGATTCCATTGATAAAGAACCTTCCAACAATGAAGAAGCGACATAAAAGAAAAAATGGAAGGATGCTATGATCAAAGAGTACCAATTGATCATGACGAATGATGTTTGGGATGTTGTCCCAAGACCTGAGGGGAATTCTGTGGTGACTTCCAAATGGATCTAAAAGATCAAGCATGCTACAGATGGCAGCATCGAAAAATATAAAGAAAGATTCATGGCTCGTGGCTTATCCTAGAAAGAAGGAATAGATTATGAAGAAAATTTTGCACCTGTAGCTAGATACACTTCCATCAGATCAGTACTTGCTCTGGTTGTAGTGATGAAAAGGAAGATACACCAGATGGATGTAAAGACTACTTTCTTGAATGGTGTAGTGGAAGAGGAAGTGTATGTGGAGCAGCCACTCAGTTTTGAGACACATGATAGGGAGACTCATGTGTGTAAATTGAAGAAATCTCTGTACGGTTTGAAACAAGCACCCAGGACATGATAGGTAAAATTGATGGCTTTCTATCTAGTTTGGGCTTTACCAAAAGTAAAGAAGATTCCAACCTTTACTACAAGGTTGAAGAAGGAAATCCAGTGATACTACTACTATATGTAGATGATCTGTTTGTAACAGGTATGCATGGATTGATTACTAATACAAAGAGAAATCTTGCTACCGAGTTTGAAATGAAGGAATTGGGTATGATGCATTATTTTCTAGGCATGGAGGTGTGGCAGAATGTAGATGGAATCTTCCTCGAATAAGGAAAGTATGCAGTAGAGATCCTGAAGAGATTTGGGATGATGGAATGCAAGGCCATAACCACACCTATGGCATCGAACCTGAAGCTATTGAGTGATGCTTCATCTTAGTCACTTGATGCCACGATGTATCGTCAGATGATTGGGTCCTTGATGTACCTAACGAATATGAGACCAGATATTTTCTTTGCTGTGAACACCTTGAGCCAGTTCCTGACAGATCTGAGACATGTTCACTTGATTTCTGCAAAACATATTTTGAGGTACCTAAAGGGTACAGTTGATTATGGGCTCAAGTATAAGGCTGATTAGAAGATTAACCTAGAGGGTTATGTTGATTCATATTGGGCAGGTAGTGCCATTGATAGGAAGAGCACTTCAGGGTGCTGATTCAGTATGGAATTGGGTGTGATCTCTTGTTTTAGCACGAAGCAATCTTGTGTGGCACTGAGTACAATTGAAGCAGAGTATGTCACAACTTGTTCAACTAGTTGTGAGGTAGTATGGCTGAGGAAGCTACTGTCTGATTTATTTGATCTCCATTTAGATGCTACTTGTATATATTGTGACAACCAGAGTTGTGTGAATTTTTTGGAGAACCCAGTGTTCCATGACAAGTCAAAGCATATCAAGATCAAATATCACTATATTAGGGATATGGTGTAGAGAGGAGCAGTGAAGCTGCAGTATGTTGCGATGGACGAACAGATAGCTGATGTGTTAACTAAGCCATTGGCTAGGGTGAATTTTAAATACTTTAGGGAGAAGCTTGGTGTTCTCTAGATCGAGATTCCTCCCAAGAGGAAGTGATGATTCCGTCATATTCCTTTCTGACATGGTGAGAGGATTGGTTCATTCCATGGTCAGATGTAAGTGCTGTTCCTTTCTAACATGGTGAGAGGATTGGTTCCTTCCATGGTTAGATGTAAGTGTTGTGCCTTTCTGACATGGTTAGAGGATTGGTTCCTTCCATGGTCATATGGAAGAGCTGTGACATGGTGAGAGGATTGGTTCCTTCCATTTTCAGATGTATGTGATGATCCCACATCCAACATGAAAAAGGGTTGGATTTGTGAAGACACATCTAGTATGAAAAAGGACTAGCTCTGTGTAGATTTCACATCAAGCATGAAAAAGGGCTGGCTTTGTGAAGACACATCTAGTATGAAAAAGGACTAGCTCTGTGTAGATCCCACATCTAGTATGAAAAAGGACTAGCTCTGTGAAGACACATTCAGTATGAAAAAGGAATGGCTCTATGTAGATCCCTAATCTAGTATAAAAAAGGACTAGCTCTGTCAAGACACATCCAGTATGAAAAAGGACTGGCTCTGTGTAGATCCCACATCTAGTATGAAAAAGGACTAGCTCTGTGAAGACACATCCAATATGAAAAAAGACTGGCTCTGTGTAGATCCCACATCTAGTATGAAAAAGGACTAGCTCTGTGAAGACACATCCCGTATGAAAAAGGAATGGCTCTGTTTAGATCCCACATCTAGTATGAAAAAGGACTAGCTCTGTGAAGACACATCTAGTATGAAAAAGGACTGGCTCTGTGTATATCCCACATCTAGTATGAAAAAGGAATTACTCTATGAAGACACATCCAGTATGAAAAAGGATTGGCTCTGTGTAGATGTCACATCTAGTATGAAAAAGGACTAGCTCTATGATGATACATCCAATATGAAAAAGGACTGGCTTTGTAGATGTACATCCAACATGAAAAAGGGTTCGCTCTTTAGAACATCCTATGATGAGAAGAATCAAGAGATAGCACCCATGATGATGACCTAGTGATGATCCAGATCGAGTGATGATGATCCAGATCCAGTGATGATCTAGATCGAGTGATGATCCAGATCAAGATGAAGATGACTTGAAGATGAAGATAACTTGAAGATGAATATGACTTGAAGATGAAGATGACTTGAAGATGAAGATGACGAGAACTTATTGATGATCCAGATGATACAGAGAAGAAGACTCGTACTGATAAATTATGTCAAGAGAATACCTTCCTAGTTAAGAGGGAGTGTTGATGTATTTGTAAATTCGGAATGTATTCACATGTATATGTTATGTCTTGTACCTCGATGTTTATTTCGGGAAGTATCTATATTTTTTTTGAGTCATGTCATGCATCGATGTTCCTATCAAGAGATTCAATAATGTAAACAAGTCATGTCAAGTCATTGTGGGTAACCCTCCTATTATTAAAGGGTTAAAGTCCCCACAGTTTCGGGGCCCTAGGTTTATTAGATTCTCCTACAGAAGTCGCCCTAGTGAGTTATTGTCAAGTCGGGAATTAGTATAAATAGAGAGTGAGCCTCTCTATTTATCACACAGTCACTCACACTCAGTTGTAGTGCATAGTTGAGGAAGAAGAAGTTGTTGGGGCTAGAAAGAAAGAGGCTACTGTTGTCGGGAGATCATCTTACTATTTTGGGGTTTTAATTTTGGTGTTGATTCTATCTCTGAGGGAGTTGCAGGGTTTTCTCCATTTATGGTTTCCTCAAGGAAAAACATTGTGTTCATTATCTCTTATGTTTGATTTCTGTGCTTGTTATTCTCTCAGTTAAAGATACTAATATGATGCTAGCTTGAATGATAAAAATCTAACAATAATCCCCAACATCCTAATCAACCTGCAAAGAACCCATAGTTATGAACCAATCATTCATGTGCTATATTTAACACCTATGACCATTACACTCATTAGTGTCCTCACATGGTTGGCGTCCAACAACTTCTCCAAAATTATAGTCAGCATGATCCAAATGCGGCTGCTCTAGCTCCGCCAAACCTAGCACCACTGGGTCCTTCACCTATGGTGCTCCAAAATGCCCTACCAAACCAAGGAATGGTTATAAACCAACCCTTGGACCCACCTACTCCTGCAGCTCCTGCTGAGGCTAGTGTCCATCACTTCATGATGTTATTGTATGAAGTCAGCCTCTAGAATCGACACAACTAGTATGGATCCACCATAGAAACCAATGACCCATCAACAGAGTCTACCTCTACCACTTCTGACATGTATCTGCACTTACCGACACCCCCATAGATGGGGTGGATATAGTCGCATGGTTCCCTATGCGTCGAGTTGCAAACAATGCTACTACTAGAGCTTCCCTCAACTATAGTATAGTTGATGACTTAGCCCAGTCTCTTATAACCATGTCCACTCTGGAAGTGCTTAAAAATTTTCCATCCCAGCAGAAAGCGTTATTGTTTACACTAGGTGTTTTAAATCTCTCTTATTCTAGGTTGATCACCTTGGACCTGGCTCAAGGAGAACCCAGGATGTAATCAACCATTTTCTTCCAATTTTTTGTCGCAATTCAGAATTTGGTCATACAATGATGCATTATTGATGAGGGGGAATCTACTTGTGTTATGTCAACCTTTGTTTGGAAAAACATTGGGTCCCCTTCCCTTCAACCTTCCACCACTGCTCTTTACACCTACGATGGATGCTCTACTCAGCCCCAAGGGATTCTCATGAATGTTCCTGTTGAGTTAGACAGCAAAACAATTTTGATTGACATTGAGGTTGGCAATACCTAACTTGATTATAACCTCCTCCTAGGACATAGATACATGTATTCTAGGTGAGCCGTGGACTCTATCGTCTTTCATCACTTGATGTTCCCTCGTGATGGAAAGATCGTGACCCTCGACCAATTAACATACTACAATATGAAGGGGTCAGCCACACCGAAACACATCCTTCCTACTGTCGATACTTCCATTAACAATGCATCCATCCCATACTTATTTGTTGTTGGCCCTAGATTTTTTTCCAACACTCCTATGACGGACACCTTTTTGTCCTTACCACCTCCACCTACACTGACTGACATATCAGATTTGTGCGCTATCACATCTGGTACCATCCCGACCACATCACAACCTCAATTGCAACCCAAACTACAATCCTATGGGAACTATTGTAGTTAATTCTTGATCCACATGATTCGCTTCCTTTTTCCACCATCTGACATCATGAGAAATCCTATCATGGCTACTCTCAACTTACCTAATTTTACGCTGGTAATTCATGTGTGGTACCTCAATCCACCCACCCAACCCCCAATTCCCTAGGTTGTGTTGACTCTCATAAAACACATTGAGATGATGTCACAACCACCTCCTGGTCCATTGAAGACTACTCCTATCTCCACACCTTCCCCTCCTCCTCCAAAGAAGGCTAGAGGTAAGGACACCAAAGAAATGACTGAACCACATCTGACTCCTACTTGCGCATTATGCGATATCCAAGGTTATGCGACACAAAAGTGTCCAAAGTAGACTCTCCTTCACACCCACATGGATGCTATGGATGATACTGATGGTGCTTTAGTAGTCACTATCTCAGATCCTCCTATGGTTAAGAACAAGTCATTGTGAACCAACCATCCTTGTGCATTTTATGTCTTATATGGTCATTACTCTCACCATTTCCCAGACTTACCTTATTATTGGTCATCCCTTTGCAACCTTCAGAAACAATCTCGTGAATCCAAAATTACCGTCCTTGAGGTGATCCACCCTCCGGCTTCTTCCTTGGACACCACCAACACTATTTACATGATATCTAATTATAGTATTAGTTTCCCATCCTTGACCGGGGAAGATCCACCTGATCTATCTTGGTACCACTTTCACGATGATAGAGAGATCATCAAAACAACCATCGATTTTACCCCATTTCAGTTATCTGATGGCATGGAGTCAGTTCTTCCCGTTGAATGCTAGATTCCTCATGATACTTCACCATTAGAACAATGCCTACTTATTCTTTAACTGGCCAATGAGGACTGTCGTTTTTCTCTCCAAATGATTGAAGTGGCTAAGACTCATTCAAAGTCCCATTTTAACTCCCACGTCCACCCTCACGCCTTCATCAAGGGTTATCTATTCCTCGTCTATGATAAAGCCAATGATACTATAGGGAAAGGGAAGCTTGATTCCATGTGGTACGGACCATACATCATCCATCAATGTTTCAACAAGGGGGGATATCTCTTCACTGAATCCGATGGTCTCCTCCTGAAGAATCCCTGCAATGGGTTCTACCTCAATATTTTATATTCCTAAAGTCGCTCACCATGCCTACCCTTGTAGCATAGTTTTTCTTTTTCCTTTTGTATCATTTTTACCATGTGTCGATGACCCCGTCCAATAGTTGTTCCATGTCTATTCACAGTGATTCCATTGTAGAACTCTATTGCATCATTTGCATGTGAGTGGGTGGATCTAACACATCCATCCTACCCCTGTGTTGCTGGTACCCCACTGGAGGGCGTGGTCCCACGTGTGCACATGTACATAGTATGTCACACGTATGATATAGATACCACAATGATAACATACTGTTAGGTCCCTATACCTATACTAGAATTTGAGGCATATGAAGGATCTCCTCAGTAGTCCATGCTCATGTATGGATCATCCTCTATGAGGATAAGAAGCTTCCACCACTGTGCAAAAATATCCCAGATGAAGAGATGAACTATACTAGATTAACTCCCTCCCTACTTTCTTTGATCCATTTCTCATAGTCACCTCGATTTGTGTACCAACATGTGAATCACACCTTGTACGTTCAGCTAGCTCTATACCCATAGGACTCCATTTGGTCTATTTTTTATTCCATGCACTAGAGAGTCAATCCAGAGTCCATTTGAGATGTTGTTTGCACCACCGAGTTCAGTTTTCTATCCTCTATCTTTTCACGATACCCTCATCTCGTGCTCTCACTATTATATTCTAGGCCATTTGCTAGAAGTCACCTTGAGTTGCATGCCAACACGTGAATCTCCCATTGTATGTATTGGCATGTTCACAATCCCTTTGCTCCATCCATACTCCAAAGTTGGCCATCATTTACTACCATCCATCATCTCGTAAGAGGGTCCTATCATTGTTCTGCATTTATTCCTCTCATCCATGTTCACAACATAACCTCTTTCCATATATCGAACACTTCCCCCTTGGTTGATTGACCATTATGGAGTTTCTGTTAAGATCTTTTCTGAATCCCAAAAGAATGAAAAGATTGCCGAGCATGCTTGCTTCCTTTCATGCTTGTTAAAGTATTTGAAAGGGTGTCTATGTGGCCTAATTTATTTCCTTTTTTGTACCGCATAGACTATTATAAGAAAAGGATCACCCTAACACATTCCATCTAGGAGTGTTCCCCTTTGTATACTTTTATGATTTCTCGAACATTGGGACCGTACTTTATCAAATATATCCTTATGGGTTGTATTTAGGTTCTTTCCCAGCCCTCTCATTAAGAAAATATTGCCGAGAAAACTTTGTTTTTTTCATACTCGTAAAAGTATTTGAATGACCATCTAGTCAGTCACAGGTTTAACCTTTTCCTACCTAGTTGGATTACCAACGGTAAAGAAGTATTCCTTCCCCAAAGGTTGGGAGAACTCTCCTTTGTATACTTTTATCCTTTTTTGGGATTAGGAGACTATTAATGAAAACGAGACCACACTGGAGTATTCTTCCTATTTTTAGACTCTCTAAAAATTAAAACACCATCGAGCATTTACTTTCTCGGGCTTGCTAAAAATACATGAGATCGTGTCATATCGAGCTTACGTCTACCCCTTCTTCGTGCTCCTTCAACTATGAATAAGGCCCAAATGGTGTCTTTAGGCACCACCACATATGATATCACAGTATGGTAGCTTCCCCCCCATTGGGTCACATTTTTTCAGAGTATTCTGCGATGAGTCTTCCTTGGATCCCCTAGACATCACTAGTCTAGTTACCTCCTTCATTATTTCCCATTTACAGTTATCTTCCCAGTATTATAGCTATGATCCCTCTCCCATGAGTTAGTTTCATTTCTTGCTAGGTCAATCCTACCATCATACTCTGAACAAAATAATTTTGAGTCCCTCGTACTCCCCCTCCCCTGTTCCCTCATTTAGTGTGTTAGTCCCCATATTTTTCCACATCTTTAGATATCCCCCTCTTGCTTCTATTCAAGGACACATCATTATCTTAATTAGTTGCAGGTCTCCCTCTGTTGACGCCAGCACATCTAGTCTAGAGGATAGACCCAAAGGTTGATGTATCCTGGTTTCATCCACCTCATTGATGAGTTACTTGGACCACTTGACATGAGTCATTAGTGCCTCTCAGGATGGTTTTGTCTCATGTTCTAGACTTCAGCTACATCATCGCACTAGTGAGACTCGTATAGGGTATTGGTCCTTTCATTATTTGGTTGAAGACCTCGGTTTTCACCTGACTCTAGCACATTGGTGAGTATACTATGGGACCCACATTATTTCTCATCCCTTTTGATTTTTGTGCTGCGTTGGCACCAGTGTTCAGAAGCCCCTGGTGTTGTGCTTCCATGTATATCCAGTACTTGATGCTATGTATTATACCACAGAGATTCTGAATCTCAGTCATTGAGTACCTTCAGTTATGTACACTTCCAGATCTAGCAGAGCATCGGCTGTGATGATATTGCATTCCATGAGAGTTCCATTGTTCCTATGTATCAGTTCTTTAGATCAGCATTGTATTGAACCTCCCATTGAGGCCACCATTATGTATCATCATTTGTATATGTATTGATTGGCTCCCATGTTTTGAGCCTTGATCCCATTATTTATTCATTTGAAATTGTTACGAGCATGGGTAGGCCTTCGTCGTCCATATATATGTCACATATTATATGTATCTCATCCCTTTTTTAGAACCAATAATAAAAAACCAAAAGCCACCATAGTTTGAACGAGGAAGCTCCACTTCTCTGTGGGTCTCTCCAATCTCTCCACTATTTTCACCATTATTCCCATCATCCTATGATGCCCATCGAATATACGATGAGATATTTCCCTCACACATCATGGGGAAATATGTTAACACTAAAAAGTGTTCACCTAGCTCTACATGGTCTAAACCATATACACACATCGTATTCCCACCATATTTCCCTTACTTTTGACCTTTACAATTTTATTTCCACAAAAATGGTATAAAACACCATTATTTCTTCCCATAAATGAAGGGATAGTGAGCATTTATTATGGTTTACTTTCACTCTCTCCCAAAAAGGGTTAACAACCCTAAAAAGGGTAAAAAACCCTAAAAAAGAGAAAAGGTAAAAAAACCACAGATAAAAACCATGGGTAAGAAAATACCATGGGTCATCACCTAGGTTAAAAAAAACCTAATACCATACTATAAATACATTGTGAAAGGATCTCCCAAAACACACATACCTTTTTAGTTACCTGTGGTTATGATGTGCCATTTTTCTCTTACCACATACTTTCCTTCTATCAATCACATTGCCACGCCATTTCCCATGGTGTACATTGAGACATTCCCCATACCCACCTTGGATCCATACCTCGTCTTACAACTATTCATTGAGACAGCTAGATAACTAACCCATGGAGCTACGGAACCACTTCCGAGGAAGGGTACAGTGTCCCATATTGCAGAAGAAGGATGTGTTTACATTTTTTTTATTTCATTAGTTTAGCTAATATACATGTTAAAAAATGATAAAAATATTTTCTTTTTGTTATTAGTTTAGCTTGATTTTATATTTTCCATTGAAATCTTCCTTATGATCACAACGATCTAAGGTTGGTTCTTCTGCACATATGTGGGGAGAAATCCCCACTACAATGTTGATTGCAAATTGTGGGTTTTCCAAATTTCTTAAATTTCTTCCGCAAGATTTATTCTATGTCGTTGATCTTATACAGACTATTTTGTGATTGTCAATATTTAGATCAAATGCGGATTGAGGATTACAGGTTGTCCAAATTTCTTGAAAATACTTCCACAATCTTTCTTCCACACCATCAATATCTTGTAAAGTATTTCCTGGATGTCGATATTATGGATTGCAGGTTTTCCAGTTTTGTTCAAACTACTTCCGTAGTTCCTTTTTAGTAATTGTGCTTCTGTGCCATCAATCTCTTGCGGAATGTTTTTCGACCACTGATCTTACGGATTACAGATTTCATAATGTGGAACCACACTTTTTTATTTTGGACCTCGACAATTCTCTTCCGCAACTTTGTTTCCACATTTCTTCTGAACCATCCATTTCCTTGTGGGTTCACTCCCAACTGTCGATCTACGAAAAAATGTGGATTGCATATATTCACTCTTATTTGTGCGTAATTCATTCACCACCGTTGATTTCTTTGCAAACTCAATCCTAACTGTTGATCTATGATCAAATGTGGATTTGTGGATCTTCACTTTTCTTTGTGCATAAATCATTCACCACCATCGATCTTCTCAAAATTGACCTCCGCAATTTCTCTCGATTGATATGGACCTTCCAATTTTTCACTTCACTCTAGCATTTGGGAATGCTATTTTCCATGCATATTTATTTTGCAGATATTAATATAGGCTATTGATCTATGTCTCTCGATATACAATCCGATATTTGCAATTTATTTTTCATCCATATTGTCTTTGGTTATTCCTTTGTTACTACTGAACTTCTTTGACATCAATGAAAACTATTTTCAACAGAAGACAAATCTTGAGAAAAAGGAAGCACCGATGGGTGAATTTCCTTAAGAAAGAAATGCTTTGAATGTATTGAGCTGTAATTAGTAGAATTCAATAACTCTTTATATATTTGAGAGGGATAATGTGAGGTATATTTATATTTACTGGAAAAACATTCCATTAAATAAATATATACATAGCTCTTCCATAGATAGAGCCATATGAAATGCATTAAAAATCAACACAGAACCAAAAGAACTTTGAATTTTTGAATGATATATAACCTTTAATCATGAACATAACATCTATGATACTCAATCCATAACAAATGATACCGCACTCATGGAATTATTCTTCTCATGAATCCTCACAAGAAAATGGATACATGGTAACAAAGGTATACTAAACAATATCCACAACTTCATTATTTTAATCTCATATCAAAAGCTTTACATCATCAAAAGTATGCACATGACTCAACAATACAAGAAATAATACTTCTAGTTCTCAAATTTCCATTCTCTTGCTCGTATACTAAGATTAGATTATATAGGTCTCAAAGTCGCATGAATTCAATTTGTGAATGAATTTAATTGTGAAAAAAAGTAATAGTCTTTCACTATTTACTTTTTTACATCAAAATTATTACATTTACATAAACTAGTGTTCAGTTCTTATTGCGGCCTATGTTTTTCTTCTTTCCTCATACTGGTGATTGTTGTCCACACATAGTTTATTTACCTAGAGGAGTGGAATATCTATGTGAAACTCCAAATTGACTCATTCTCAGCATCGTCTCATTGAATGTAGGATCTCTAGGCTGTATAGAGCCTCTATGTAGCATGATTGTCAATGGGGTTGTCTTCCTTGTGTATTGTTGCGTTCGCATTGTTTGTGTATGCTGTTGTGGTGAGGCAGGAGTCTATTGAGATTGTTTTGTGAATATGATCCAGGGGTATATTGATCAGGCTACCGTTCTTGGGGTGCTAAATATAGTTTATGGTATCTCACTACCAACTGCCAATCTTTACCTATTGGTATAATATTAACCTTGAGGTTCTCCAATATTATTTATACTTTAGAATGCCTCTCATAAGTGAGTGGTCCCATGTATTTAAAATATTTTTCAATATGGTCAATATGTGGAAAGGATGCATTATTATTTCAAAGGATTAATTTCCACTAATGGATCCTTCCAAATCTTCTTCGGGATCTTCATTTCTTTTCTCTCTTAACCGGTTCATATATTCCTCTTTTGAGAAGAATTATACATTTTCATCCCATAATAGAGACGTTACAACTTATTTGTGACTCCATTAAACATAGTTTTAAATGACTTAATATCATATACTAGCATATTTGTGTTGTTTTTCATTACCTTGTAGAGTTTTTTCTTCAACATCATCTTTTTTCGCAATATTTATTACCTGGGTTCTGTTGGTCAGTTGCAAGTCTTCCAATGCCTTGTTGGTTAAACTATTTAGGTATCAATGGTTTCCTATCCTATGTAGGATTTCCTCCTGTTGTAATCAATCATATTGAAAGGTTAATAGTAATACACATAAAGAATCATATAAACATAACACAACAAGAGACAAGAATGCTAGACAGAATAACATATTATATTACTCAATACACATGTGGTTTCATACAATAAACCAAACCAAGTATCTATTTGGGTCAACAACCTATACATACATTTATAACAAAGTTATAGTAACTACCTTCCGATTCAACCAAACGACATGACCTATAAGGTCGACCTAATCGACAATTAGTTGACTAATGAGTCTAGTTAGCTAAGCTGACTAGGTCCTCCAACATCTTCCCTAGGAACACAATCTTTCATCGTCACGAAGAAACAGGGAGGTGGAAAAATTCATGTCTTAAGTAGTGTCTATAAGATTTTTCATGGGTTGTGCTACCCGATTGATGGTTGCTTCTGTATGCATACTTCCACAATTGCTTCTGCAGTAACTGCTAACTGATGCTGGAACTCTTCCCAAGTGAAAAGCACTTTCTGAATGTCTATAGTCAGAGTTATGAGACCCGACAATTTTTCCATTTTCTGTTGTATGTTCAAGTAAACATTGTTTCTCATGTCAGGTCCTAGAAGTTGGTATTTTTCCTCAGAAGGGTCAAGTAGTATTTTCATATGAGGAAGAATCCTATCAAGGCTGACTAGGCTGGGGTTGGCTTGGCTGATCTACTGTTGTTCTTATTTCTCTAATTTGTCCATTTTTTCCATCTCTAACACAAGATGGTCCTAAATTGTCTTCTCCATTGCTTGTGTGTTCCCTCGCTGGTCCCGCAATGAACTAATGAGCTCATGAGTATCCCGTACTTGCTGAAACACTTGGCTGTAATATGTTAACTAATTCCTCAAGACTTATTCTATGACAATGGACTCTGTGATATGTTCCTTCAGTAAGCTGTGAGCTACTGAGAATGATGTATACTGATTTCTCAGTGATACAGAGGTCTCTTCTACCTATTCTTCCTTATTTTCCTGCAATTGTTCTTGAAAATGTGACATGACACTTTCAAATAGTCGGTATTCTTTCTCCAACGGTCTATCGGTGTCTACCCCTTCCGGTACTGAGATGACTTGTCTTGCCAAATTCTAACATCTAGTGAGAAATTCAAATTTTCATGTCTTTAGTTTTTTTATTTGTTCCTTGCTTTTCTCTCTTCTTGTTATTTATTCTTTATTGATGGAATCCACCAATCAATCTAGCTTTACTTCTCTGATCTTTTGTGTGTCAGTTGTTGTGGTCGATCCTAACCGAGTGAGGTGAATAGATGATAGTACCTATTGTTTTGTCAACTGTGATTTATTTTCTTATTCCTTCTCTTTTTTCTTTATCTATTTATTTCTTTTATTCTTTGTGTGGAAATTGAACCTAGTGATAGAACAATAACACTCACAACAATTATCAATTGTACATGCAAAATCACTCACAAAAGAGACTGAATATCGAGCTGAACACTAAACTGTATTGAATAAGTGTACAATAGCCAAACCTGTAATAACATAGGATGCTGCATTAAATAATTACATAAGGGATTCAAATGCATGAGGAGGCAATTAGAATCTAGTCAAAAGCAGGCTTACTAAAATTAAGCAATTCCCCCATAGGTGCATAAATTAGTTTCCAAATCAGCTAAGGAGCTCACGAATTGGAAAAAGCACTTAGGCAAGCTAAAAGGTGATGGAAGGACAACTCATACATGCTTTTCATAGGAGAAAATAATGGAGGATGTGGAGGACAAAAAACTAGTTAACCTCACCTAGTCAAACATTCCCAATTGCCTTAAAGCACTGAAAAAGTAGGCAATAAAGTAGAAAAAGTAGAAGGGTGCCTAGGAGGCCAGGAGTAAAGCAGATTTGATTCCTTGAGGTTTCCCAAGCACTCCATGAGTCAAAATAGGAAATTTTGACCACTATGGATAGGTAGATGACAACTTGCATAAGGTGGAATCATGAAACTAGGCAAATAAGACAAAAATGATTAATTTAATGTCTAAGGTAGTTAACTATGGGTTGATTATTCTAAAACCCCCCCTTAAGCCTGAATTATGAGTAATATATCAGAAAATTATAGGGCCTAGCAATAAGGCTTAGTCACCCTTTACATACTGCATGTCCATTTAAACAAGGAAAGAGGCAAAAACCACATGGGAAAATCCTCCCTTAAACATAGACTGTAAAACAAAATTTGGAAATCTTGTCTTCACTCATGCTTCACAGCATGATCAGCAATCCCCAGCAATGATTTGAGATTGCTGAAGGTCTTCTCACAAAATTATTTGGTGAAGATATCAGCTACTTGTTCTGAATATGAACAAAAGAGTAGGTGAATGGTGCCATCATGCACAAGCTCTCTGATGTAGTGCATATGGATCTCAATGTGTTTGGTTCTCTGCTTCTGAACTGGATCATTGCAGATTCAAATGGTACTCTGGTTATCATAGTATATGGTAGTTGAGTACTCTGATTCAAAGCCACACTCTCCAAGTAACCCCTACAACCATAAACATTGAGTTGCTGCATTTACAACTCCTCTGTACTCTGCTTCTGTAGATGAGAGTGCAATGGCACTCTGTTTCTTGCTTGACCAGCTAATTGGACCTTCTGCAAGAATGAACACATATCTTGATGTGGAATTTATATCTGTGCTATCACCTGCCCAATCACTGTCAGTAAACCCAATCAAATCAAGATCAGATTTTGCTTTATAGAAGATCCCATGTGTCCTTGTTCCCTGAACAAAGTTAAGGATCCTTTTGGCTGCTTTCCAATGGATCTCATGAGTCTGATCCATGTATCTATAAGCCACACTTACTGCATAAGAAATATCAGGTCTAGTATGTGTAAGATACAAAAAATACCCAATCAATTGCCTATACAGTGTATTGTTTACCATAGGTGAAGAATCAGCTTCTTCCAGCTTCACTCCTGAAAGGAAAGGAGTCTTGCTTGGCTTGCAATACTTCATTTTGAATTTGTTTAGAAAATACAAGGCATACTTGGAATGGTGTACTTTGATTCCATATTTGGTTTGAGCAATCTCAAGCCCCAAGAATTGGCTTAAGAGCCCCAAATCTGTCATGGAGAAGGCTTGGTTCATTGCACCCTTCAAGGAAGCAATCTCATCCTTTGATCTTCCTATAATGAGAAGGTCATCAACATATAAAAAAATGATCATTAATGAACCATTAATTAAATTCAAATGGACATTTGGATCTGATTTGCATCGAACAAAATTCAGTGATAGCAAGAAGCTATCAATCTTGGCATACCAAGCCCTGGGGGCTCGCTTTAGCCCATACAATGAATTTCTCAACCTGCACACAAGAGATGGATTAGTAGCAAATCATTGAGGCTGCCACATGTATGTCTCTTCAGTGAGATCTCCATTCAGGAAGGAACACTTTACATCCATGTGATGTACCTCCCATTGCTTTGAAGCTGCAATGGCTAAGGCTAGCCTGATGGAGTCCATCTTTGCCACTGGTGCAAAGGTCTCATTGTAATCTATGCCATGAACTTGTGAGTAGCCCTTGGCTAAAAATATGGCCTTGTACTTCAAAGGTGAACCATCAGCAGCAAATTTGGTCTTGTACACCCACTTACACTGAACTAGCTTCCTCCCTGGGGGAAGATCCACTAGCTCCCAAGTGTTGCTCTTCTGGAGTGAGCTAAACTCTTCCTTCATGGATGCTTGCCATATTGGATCTCCTAATGCATCTTCATATGTTTGAGGATCTGATTCCACCATCAGATAGAATTTCTCAGCAAACATAGGATCCTTCATGCACAGAGCACTCTCAAATTGAGATCTAGTCCTCCTAGGGTCATTGGGATTCCCAGCTAGCTCTCCTACTGCATGAATGGTCTTGGATGCCTATTTTGGCCTTTTAGGGCTGTTAGGATCTGCAATAAACTCATCACTATCAGACATATCAGAATCAGCATGTTCAACAATCTCTTCACTTACTTTCAGAGGATCTGGTGGTGAAGAGGCTTCTCCAACTTCCACTGCTGCTAGGGGTTCTTCTTGAAACTGAACACACCTTTCGATGAAGGCTTTGTTTGTGCTCAAATTTATCAGCTTGTACCATTTTGAATCTTTAGAGTACCCAACAAATAGACACTCTTGGCTTTGGGACTGCAAATCCTTCCTCTTTTTTGTTGGAATTCTAGCCCAAGCCCTTGAGCCAAAAATCCTGAAATGGGTCACATATGGCTTATGGCCACTCCATGCTTCGAAAGGAGTCATACCATCAAGCTGTTTATGAGGCACCCTATTCTGAATATAGGCTGCATAGTTGATAGCTTCGGCCCAGTACTTTGGTGGCAAAGTTTTGGCCTCCATCATGCATGTTGCCATCTCCTTTAGTGATCTGTTCTTCCTCTCAGCAACACCATTTTGCTGTGGTGTGTAAGGGATAGAATGCTATATCTGAATACCTGTATCTACAGAATATTGAATAAACTCATACTTGACATACTCACCACCATTTTCAGATCTGAGGACTTTGAGTTTCCTCCCAGACTGGTTTTCAACCAAAGCCTTAAAGACTTTGAAGAGGCCAAAAACTTCAGACTTGTGTTTCAGGAAGTAAACCCAGCAATACCTGGAAAAGTCATCTATGAAATTCAATGCATATTTGGCCTGACTCATGGACATATGAGGGAATGGTCCAGAAACATCACTATGGATCAACTTGAGGGGTGCAGAGGTTCTCTCATGACTAGCTCCCTCAAATTTATGCTCTGGGTGTTTTCCTAGGATACAACCTTGGCATACTCCTTTGGAAAATTTTATCTTTGGTAACCCTATGGCCATCTGTAGAAGGAGAAAGTCGACATAAGTCGACTTGAACGAGGACCGACTTAGTCGATCAGCCGACTAAGTCGGTCGGCTGAGTAAACACAGTGATTAGCGTCTGTTAGCTAATATTCGTGTCGGTTCGGTGAACCGACAGGTAGTTATGATTGTAACTGTTTGTAACCTGTATATATTAGGCTGTTGAGCCTCACAAGAACTCAGTTCAGTTCTTGGATTTGTACGACTTACTGAGAATAATATAATCTGTTTATCCTATCTGTTCTTGTCTCTTGTATCTGTGCATATTTCTGTATATTTTTGTATGTATTATTGGTAACCTTATGTGATCTGTGAGATTACAACATTGGTTCCGTTGCCGGTAGTACATAACTGGAATATATGTTCACATATGATACCAGAACAGGAGATAAAGGACTGGTGTGAGTGAAAAATTGCTAACTATCTACAAAATTACGCGAGAAGGAACAGATTAACAATCGCAGAAGCAAAAGCCAGATTTTTCATTGAGACTCACGAAAAGTTTGTCAAATCCGTCCCACACCTGTTGAAGCAGCTTTTGGATGAGAAAACCGGACAAGACTAAAGAAGAACAGTTACTCCAGAAACTGATCCGAGGAGGTCGTACGAATCTATCGGAGTGGTTCTAAAAGATAGCCGGCGACTTCTGTGAGGAACAAGCAGTCGAAGACAGGACTTTTGTGGAAACTGTCCGACAGAAATTTTTCACAGAATTTACTGATCAATTCTTGTGTTCCCTGCCGACTTTGCTGTTCAAGTTTTTAATAGAAAAAGGTGCAGGCCATATTGTCGAAGCTCGACCACTATTACGTGAACCACCCTCAAATACTAACTGGGCGGAGAGACAAAAGAAGTGGGAAAAATTTATTGCTGAAAGGGAGTGGGAATACTTCCTGAGTAAGTAGACACTATCCGAGCTTTCTAAAAAGCGTCGGGTAGGCCATGGGGGGGTAGCTGGTCGTGTGTCGGACCTAGAGCATAGTGGATTCTAGTCAACCAGAGTCTTAGTCGCCAGGCATGAACAAGCGACCGACGAGGACCTGAAGGCATAGTCTTGTACGAAAGTATGTCGGAAATTAAGAGAATTGAAAGGGACGAAAGACAACAGAGAAGGGAAGCCAGACGAGAAAGAGCCGCAGAGCTGCAGTGAAACCCTAGGGAGACCGACCATGATGACGTACCGCCAGAGTCGGGTCATGACCGACGCAGAGAAGGCGAGGAAGAAGAGGGGTCCCCTAAAGATGACAAAATGTGGATAGAGCAGCCAGAAGCTCTCCAACTAATTGTTCCCGACGAAGGAGTAACCCTTTCCACAGTAAGTCCGCGTACCAGAATACAAACTATTATAGAAGATGACCTTCGACTAAGAGCTGGCGACATTACACTCTGGAGCCGACTAGGCGACGAACCATATCCAGGTCGGCATCTTGTAATACGTCGACCAATTGAAGGGAATTGGGTGACCTTTCAAATGGCACCCTCCTTTCATAGTATCCACTTGCTCCTGCCGACACATGAAGGAGCACCCCCCCTGCCACATACAACTTCAGAAGATACACAAGAGTCAGACCTGAGCACGCACAGTGACAGTGGGTCATTAAGAAGACAAATTATCAACAATCCGCTATTCGATGAGAAAGAGTCGACACCCGACGGAAGCACAAGTTCCGTCAACCAAAACCCCATTTTCACCCCGATAGATTCGACTGACTCAACAACCCCACCCCTTACAACCCCACCCAAACCACCCACCCCGCCGACTTCAGAGAGTAGTGACAGTGAATCCGACATGGGTCATGGATCTGCTTAGATTCCCCTTTATGAGGGCGACGAAGACCCCAGACAACATTGGTTCGTCTGTGAATCAATATGGGAGGCCAACAAGGTCACAGAAGAAGAACGCCAGATGGCCCAGTTCGCCGGAGCCCTACGGAAAAGAGCTCTCACATGGTATATGACATTTTCTGAACGACAGCCCAGAGCAACAAAATCAGAGATAAAAGCGCAATTCCTATCATTTTTTAAGACCCCAGACGCCAAACATCTGGCCGCTAAGAAGCTGAAAACGACATCACAGAATCCCGGAGAAACAGTTCGCGACTACGATAAACGATGGAAGGATCTATTGAGCCAGTTAGATTATACTATTGATGAACAATTACTGATTCAATGGTTCCTTGCAGGACTCTCACAGAAGGTTCGCCGACACATCAGTCTGGAAACTTTCAAGTCGTATGAAGATGCGCTGACAAAAGCTCTGCAGGTCGAGATGGACGAAGACATACCTGCATACCAGACCGACCACCGTTTGGAGGAGCAGCTGGAAAACGTGCAGAAGTCCTTGAAAGAGCTGACCCTGAAGAACCAAGAAGTCTGGTGCACTAACTGTTCAACAGCAGGAAATTCCAAAGATAATTGTCGACAGCAATTCAGCCTACAAGATGTCCGTTTCGTGCAGACAAAGACATTTTGCGACATTTTCCAGGAACGTGCAGACCATTCCACGGGCGACTGTCCGTACAATATGAAGAATGGGAAGGCTTCCTGGTGTGCTATCTATGAGACTACAAATCATAACACGACCGACTGCCATCTTAACCTAAATAATAGACAGAATTATCAGGCCGTCTACCAGACAAATGCAGTAGCACAGAACACGGAGCAAAACAATAACAACAACCAGAATGGACAACGCAATGATGGCCGACGACATGAACGCAGAAATGACAACTGACGCCCAGGGTTTGGAAGAATAGGTCGATTCGTTGGGGGTCAATAAATAAGAAGTCGTCGACCCACACAATGCTTTATCTGTTACAAAGAAGGGCACAGATGCGCAGACTGTCCGTATAAGGACAGAACTGATCTCAAATTTTGTACACACTGTGGGGTAGGCGATCACTCCTTGGAGGATTGTCCTACCATGTTGGAAAAAATTAGCAATAAAAAGAATGTTAATGTCTTCTCGTGTGTCCAGAAGAGTGACGTAATAAACACTAATAATTTACACATTGTCACTCGACAAGGCACCAAAACCGGTCCTGACAACCCTCAGATTAGCAAGATCACACCTACAAATTCATACCCTAACCCTAGAAAGGAACAACACACATACCAAGAAGCTACACACATATTTCAAAATCTTGCACAGCACGAAGATAATATTCACAGTCGACTTAGCTCAACCCAACAACTAACCCATCTTATTCAGACAGACAAATCTGTAGGTCACTTCATTGATTTATTGCAACAAATCAAAAGCACAAACCCTGAGAAACAAACTAAGAACATTTGTAGCTTAAATCAAAAAGATAAAAATGATGTCGACCCACTGGTCGACCTAGAAATTGAAGGATACCACGTATGACAAGTAGTCCTTGATTTTGGCTCTCAAGTAAATATTATGACTAGGGATACATGGGAACAAATGGGTAAACCTCAACTCTATGAGTCAGGAATCTACCTAAAACTGGCCGACCAAGGTCTTATTGAACCTATTGGGGTGTGGAAAAATGTAGACACAACTATTAAAGTTATATCAACTAAGGTTGATTTTGAAATTATTGACCCTAAGGAAGGATCTAGCTCCTTCCCAGTCCTTGTCGGTCGACCTTGGGGTCGAAATATGAAGGCCTCTATCTCCTTACATAAAGAAAGGATCAAGCTAAAAGGAAATGGCCAAAAAGTCATTGTACCCATCAACCCTTCCCAAGGAAAGCCTTGGATAGAACCTATTGAGGACGAGGTCGATGTTAGACAGCTATACCAAATCCACAACAATAATGACTACACTGAACCAAATAGCTATGGGGAGCTCTACTTAGGTAACCCCGACTCAGTCGGATATAATTCAGATGCTGAACTCTACGACTGGGAAATAGAAAATTATGAAACACAAGCAAGAGGGTGCTGGACTATCCAAACAGTACAGAAAATACCCACCCGACAGTGCTTTATAGTCTCAATTATCCCCAAGATTTTTGAGAGAAAAATAAGAGAACACCCTACCTTACAACCGACCAACGAAAACACCAGGCAACAACCTAGGTATAAGGAGAGGGAATCCCCAGTCATGCATGCTGAACAAGTGTCTAAAAACATTGGAGAACATGGCCGACTACAGACCCTAGTAGAAACCTTCACAGGTCAAGCAGCTAGATGGTGGGACACCCATCAGACTAAACTACAGACCTGGACTAATATTGCAACTTACTTTGTTGAAAGGTTTGGTGGCAGGAAGTTAACCTCACAAACACAGATCCCTATCTTCACCCAGGGACAACCCCAAAGAACACATTAAAACTTGTGAAAAAGAGTGGAGAAGACTTGGACATAAGGATGAAAGAGCCTGGCCACACTTCTTTCCTTCCACCCTGGACGACTTACCTAGCAAATGGTATAAGATGGAGGAAGCTAAAGGTGAAACCTTCTTCTGGAATGAACTAAACGAAAATTTCATTAAATCCTTCAACTTTATACCTGAAGATAAACACTTAGTCGATCCTGCACAACAAATTAAACATTTTATTCAACCGACTGAAACACACAAAGAACCTCGACAGGTCAAGGCCTGCAATAGTCTTCACATAGGAACAAAAGTCGAGTCGACTCGATTACAATTGGAAAATGAACACACCGAAGGTAAAATCTTCAGATGGAAATCCAACCATGCTGAAACAACAAAACCAATCCACTCAGTGCTAAGGGTCGTGACTACCGAGAAACCCGACCCCGACCGAATGACTGCAGCTGACTTCCCTACTACATTCTCATAGTTCGAAGAAGGAAGTCGACAGATCAATGAAGCTAAAGCTCCAGAATGGTTAGATGCGAAAGTAAGAACTAAGGAGGTAGACATTTCAAATGATGATCACCCAAAGATAGCCAAAATTGGTGACTATTGGAATGAGCAACAAACTGCTGAAATAGTAACTTTACTTAGAGAATTCCAAGATGTCTTTGCAAGGGATTATAAAGATTTGAAAGGATTAGTTCAAGAAATGGGAGAGATGAAAATCGACACTAAACCTGACGTCCGACCTGTTAAGAAACGACCCTATAAACTAGCTCATAAATATAAGGAAATAGTTAAAAGGAGATCGACAGCATGTTGGAAGCAGGGATTATTTACCCCATCGACCAGTCGGAATGGGCAAGTCCCATGGTCGTGCAGCCTAAGAAACACGACCCGACCAGACTGAGAATCTGTGTCGACTTCAGGGAGCTAAATAAAGTCACACTTACAGATCCATTCCCCACACCTTATGCTGATGAAATCCTAAATGAAGTTGCAAGACATGAATGTTACTCATTTATAGATGGGTTTTCAGGTTGTAACCAAGTACCCATAGCAAAAGAGGATCAAAAGAAGACAACATTTTTTTGTGAATTTGGCTCTTTTGCTTATAAGGTTATGCCTTTTGGATTAAAGAATGCACCTGCAGTGTTCTCCAGAATTGTTGTAAAAACTTTCCAAGAGTATATC
>LPNX010750837.1:1022-23523 GCA_001517045.1 Pseudotsuga menziesii
GAATATATTTTGCAGTCTTTGGACAGTGGCCTCTTTTTATAATTTTTTTGAAAAAGGCACCTCGGTCGAGGTATGTACCTCGACCGAGCTAATACTTCGGTCGAGGTATTTATTAACCCTCGGTCGAGGTTTCAAGACCACAACCGAGGGTTAATAAATACCTCGACCGAGGGATGAAAAAAACCTCGGTCGAGGGCTTGATAAGCCCTCGGTCGAGGTATTAAAACCTCGGTCGAGGGCTTGATAAGCCCTCGGTCGAGGTATTAAAACCTCGGTCGAGGGCTTTATAAAACCTCGGTCGAGGTACATTTTTTTTATTTTGCCGAAATCTGCTTGCCAAAAAATGTTACCCAGGTCCGTGGATTCACCCAGGTACATTCCTCTTAGCCCCATGAAGTATGGCCCATTTCTAGATATGAGGTCTCTATCTTCTTCTTTTTCGAACAGGAAGAGAAAAAACCCTCTTCCAACGAACTTTTACTGAACTTATCCTTGAATTAATGGCCGCCAATTTTTATTTAGCCATACCTCAATAGATCGCGGAGAGGGCCAAAGACCCGTGAAATGACCAACCAGACCTCTTTCATGGAGGGCAACGACTTTGAACTTGGATGCTACTGAGGAAAGAGAGTAACGTTTGGTACTTCCATAAGCTTTACACATCGAGAATATCCTGGGGTAGGCTTGACTATTGGATGTGAGGCCACCGGCCTTCAGAAGCCATTAGCTAGACCAATGTGTCGGCCATTTGGGTCTGGATCAGGAGGGTCCATGGTGAGAGGCCTGCGAACCAGAAGCCAACACTAGCTGAGCGAACATGAAACCCACGTGAAGCCAACCCTAGCTGAGTGAACACGAAACCCACGTGAAGCCAACCCTAGCTCGACTAATCCCGTGAGCCTCGTTAACCACCACCACCATCATCATATAAGTAGATTTTTAAGAATGATATTTATATCATATATAAATATAATAAAGGCTGATTTATCTTAATTTAGAAATTTTCAAACAAATGATTATAAATTAAAAAAATTGAAAAAAAAAATTCACCTTTGACAAATCCATAATTAAAGTCAACTTATACTAAATTCATGTGTTTTATTTAGTAATTGAAATTAGTAAGCGAAGTGAATGATCGCATGGATTTAGATCTTCATCATATTTATATTATAAATATTTTCTCATCTTATTAAAATGATTATAAAAAATAATATTTAAAATTAAACTAAAATAAATTTATTTTAATTTTAGATTGGTTACTTATATGAGAAATCAAATCTTTGAAGATATAAACATTTTTTTGAATGCTAAATTTGAGGAGAGATTTTCACTAGGAAGTTGAGATGATAAATTTACATTAGTATATATTAAATTAAACTTAATATGCTTTATATTTATTGGATATTGGATATTGGAATAATAATGTTTTTAAACTAAAATATAGTTTGAGGTTTTAAATGAATGTAATATTTTAAAATTAACTAAGAATAATTTATAATCTATATTTGGATTAAAAGCAAAACAAGGCATTAGAAAATTTACATAATTACTAATTACTAAGTTCAATAAAAACAAAATAACAATGTTCATTGGACCCGATATGAGTATTCTATTTATTCTAAGTTTTGGACCCGATATTTTGGTTAAGGTTGACATTGTCAAATTTTGTTTACTTAATTTTATTATTTTATAAAAGTGTCACCTCAAAAAAACATTATACATTTCTTTTAAACACTACTTAGATTTTGATTATGTTGGATATGGTAGATTTATTATTTTTAAACATTTTGATTTAATTAATTGAAATATATATATATATATATATAAACACAACACTTCGCACCTCGTTGGGCCAAAACCCTATGGGCAAAGTTCCATAGTGAAACTTTGCTTTACCCCCTTCTAACTATGCCACCCAAGAATTTTAACCCTATTTATGCCTAAATCCACCAGAAAAGAAACAATTCAAAGTATTGTGGTTGTAAACAATCTCTTTTTTATTTTAAAACTTAGGTTAAAATATACATTGTAAAATAAGCATTATTTAATATTTTATTATTTTATAAAAATACCACAAAATTACACTTATCTTTGTTACCGTATTACACTTCTCCATGTACAAACACTTTTTTTTTTCAAGGTGAAAACAACAACTTTGTTAATATAAAAGTTGTGATACATTCAAAAAAGAGATAACAATGTCTTGTTCTATTTTCCTTGTCCAAAAAAGACCATATGTTGGTATCCAAAAAAACCAGTGATGAACCTACAATCCCTAGAAAATATCCAAAACATGCTATTGTTTATGAGAAAACATATATCATGTGATCCAGATACCCTATCTCAAGCCTGTATATTCCGCTTGGGTGTACGTGAAGAATAACAAAAAACAAAACCACTTTGGAAGATATTCAATATCTCTTTCGAGTAAGAGCGAGGAAGATGACCACACCTCATAGAAGAGACGTCAATCCATATTGTTGATTCCCTTGTTTGAGAGAGCATCCGCAATGGTGTTGTGTTCCTAGTAGATATCCTGAAAGGATACTCCAGGAAAAGTGTTGATAAGGATTCTCAATTTGTCCAGCCAGTGGGACAGTGTAAGAGAAAGTAAAGAGCTCTCTTTCAATGTCCAGTTTATCAAAGCCTATGAGCCTCCCACAATAAGTATCGACTCCAAACCAAAATGCTTGTCCAATAAGAGAACACCCAGCAGTCCCAAAATTTTTGCTCGAGTATTTAACCCAGTACCTACATGTAACCATCCTTTTATCTCCACCAAATGGTTTGACTTTAAATGCATCCCTATCCCGCACTTTTCCATTTTCTCGACACCATCAAAGAAACCCATAGTCGATTCCGCGTTTATGGTTGGTATCGTGAAGGATCGACGATATTTTGGCATTTTCTTTAGCCTCCATTATGAAAAAGCACCAATGGTTTTTGTAATGATCTCCTGCGGAGTCCGTTCCCGGCCATCAAAAAATCTTCTTTTATGGCCCTTCCACCATTCCCACATAAGAAATAATGGCAGAGCACGGTGTTGTCTTTCCACTGATACCCGCCCATGAAGAACTTCGGTAAGTGGGAGCCCCTCCCAGGTAGTAGCAAGGCTGAATTATCCTTTTAAGATCAACTAGATCATCTGAAAAGAAGGGTAGGAAACAATCAAATGTTTGAATGATTCCTTGTTAGTTTTACATATAGTACAAATACCTAGACCACAAAATCCCCTCACCTTTAGAACATCCCAGGTGAGGATTTTGGAATTCAAACATAACCACAATAAATTTTTAATTTTCAGGGGGCATTGTTCTCTCCATAGCCAATTCGTCCACTAGTGGGATAGATCGGGATATTCTTGTTTGATGACCAAATCATAAGCCAACTCTGCTCTCACCTCCCCGGTCTGTTTATTCTGCAGCCAAACCAATTGATCTTCCTTTTCATTTAGCTAAATCCCTTCCTGTTTAAGAGTCCCCATGAACCTTAACCATTCATTCGCCATAACACCTTGAAGCTCCAACTCATTTGTAGATAACCAGTGTAATGCACTGAAAGTTATTAATTTATTATTAATTCCGCTGAAAAATACTTTAACTATTATTTTTATTATTTTTGACAAAAAGTAAAAAATAAAACATTTTGTAATTAATCATTTTATTTAATAAAATAGGTTGAAGGGGGACAGAAGTGGAAATAGTTGTTAAATACTATTTGCTGACTCACAAGAGGAAAAAACAAGTGGTTGAATCCACTGAGTGAGAACTCAAGATGCAGGAGGCATCATCCCCAAAAATTAGGTCACAACTCCTAGTTGAGTGCTAAAGAGTAGGAGGCTCATAATTGACCAAATCCTAGGAAAAATACTAGATATTAATATGTCCATGAGCAACAAGAGGTTAGCAATGGATGGGGGTTGAATCTGAGAATGTAAGAGATGGCGTATTGAAATATTTTTCTCTTGTGGTTCAACAAACAGGCTTGGGGTTTTGGAGCAAGTAACTTGGATGCTCTAGGAGTTGGTTGGGAGTAACATCTTTTCCACTTTTGTTTTCCCAGCAGTAATGCCAGGTTCTTATTTTATCTTTTAAATTTATAGTGGAATGTTTTATTCTATATCTAAATGAAAAATGTAAAATCTAGTATGCATAGTTTAGTCTAGAGTAAGCTATCAGTACCTATTTAGTCATGTTGATTATAAATGTTAAATGGTAATTAAATAAGTGTTAGATCATGCACCATAATTGAGGTAGGATTTATTTTACTGGTTTATATGATACAAGATGAATCCCATAATTAATAGATATGTTAAGCAATTTTGATTTGTGTGACAGATTTAGTGTTAATAGATTTATATACTCTTTTCTATCCTATTTCAAACTTTTAAGTATCGAGACTATAAATATACAGTCAAAGTATATAATTTAGTTCTTAATTTCTAGATTTATATTAAGTCCTAAGAGTTTACTTATGTATAGAATAGATCTGTTACAAATAATCCATATGAAGAACCCTATATTACGATTATAATGCAATATTTATACAATCTGTATGGATCCAAATTAATTATTCATTTAAATAATAAACACAATAAAATTGCATGTCAATCTCCTACAGACGATTTGTGTATAATATATATAGATTCTAGAAACCAAATATATTCGGATCGAGGATCCAAAAGTAAATAAATATCTACAATTTAAACACATAGATTATGAATTGATCCCTTATGGACCCATGATCTAAGAATAACCCTCACTTACAATTGCTGAGTATTTTCCTTTAGAGTATAGAGGACAAATAACTGTCACCTACAAAAAAGTATCGCTAAGATCTAATACTCTATTGAAATCCTTCACGGATCTAGCAGTTAATAAACTCAAAGTATTTCAGTAATCCACAAACAAAAATCACAAATCGGCTATAAATTGCCAAGTGTTCCTTACATCATACACAATATGCAAATAGTCGCCTACAGGATAGCCTCAACCAAGATTCCACTAGTCTACTGAAAATACGTTATGAATCTAGAATTCATCCATAGACCCTTTATAAAACAATTTGCAGAAGTAAATATTCCTTTTAAGGATCTGTGATAAAACCAACGTTAAAGGCAGTCGAGTAGTAATATCTATATGAATTTCAAAACCAAATCACTATGAATTCCTTTTAAGGACTAGCTTTAAAAGCCATCATCGATGACAAACCGAGTCTTTTTAAAGACTGTAATTTACTTCACAAGTAATCCCAGACCCTATAGGTCGTATTAACTTATCAACAAATGCTAAGTAAGGTAAATAAATGGCCGTAATTCCATCTAAATGCTACCATTATTATGCACAAGTTAATCATAATACATAACGTAATCACTCCAAGATATTTTACAAATGAAGGAAGCATTATAACATTTAAGCTAACCACTGTGTTCATGGTCGCAAGAACATCAAATATGGAAGCCATTGAATTTAAAATAAACAATAGACAAGCTTAAACACAAAGCAAAACGCTTAATGGAATCACACCGTCTCGAAGACCGGGTCATCACTTATTATTCAAATCACATAACAAGAAGTGGTTGTAAGACCATTTTGGACGTCTTCTATATTCTTTAAAAAAAAACCAACGTTAAAAACAGTAAGAGAGTGGGAGTAAGTCCATTCAAGATGGCACCCAAACCCTATCTAGGAAATTTAAGAACATTATAGAGCATCTAAACACATTGCCAAAGCAATGGCTGCAAAGTCGGTGCAGGGTAAACCCCAAGGGTTTTACAAATGCATGTAATAAATTTTGAGAACTTATCTTTAAAAAGAAATGGTCATGGCTACCACTCTCGACCCCACACTCATACCCATCTTTACTTGCAACCAACGTGTTATGGTTTGGCTAGTATGCATCAACCGAAACTGTAAACAAAATAATAATTTTTAATTAAGGGTTTGAACAAGGCTTACCTTGGCATTTAAAAATGTATGCCTAGGAGGACGTGACCATGTCGCCTCCCTCTCCAGCTCCTTCAACCTACACATATCATATGTTACAGTCATAAACGAAATGTTATAAACAAAACGAATTTAGTAAATTTTTGTTGGTTTAAACCCTTACCTTGGTATTTTTGCAGAGAGGGCCAAGGATCAGCTTCTACGGAGTACCCTTAGCCCTCCTCTGCCTACAAACACAAACAAAAAAAAATTCAGTACCATAAATACTAATTTTTATCAAAGAAAAATGCAGAATATAAGTTCCAGGATAACTCTTACCCGTTAACAGACAGACTGGATGGTGAGGTAGTGGCAGGCCTTGTTGTGGCACAAACATTACATTGCAGAATGTCGTGAAAGTCATGGAATCCCAACAACACATCGGGAGAGTTAAAACACCATGCTGTTATAACCTGTGTTAAACCTGAAAACCCTTACGCCATTACCTCTTGAACATAGCAGATCTTGGCTCTCTCTTTCCCCACAGGCCAAAAAAACCAAATGAAGGGTTCAGACAAGTTCCCCAACACATTAAATCACTGCCTAAACCCTAGCTACAATTTTGGACAAATGGACAGTGGAGATGTCGTTTAGAACTTGTGTGGAGGGCATGGCTGTGATGTCAACTCACAACGAGGACACACCCTTTAGTATCAATGTCAACCAAGGACAGGAAGAAATAACTCACAACCAGAACCATCATGGGGCTTAGTCGTTGTATACGAATTCATCAATTTCGACCATGGTATAAATAAAACATGCAAGGAACCATAACATATCATGAATCATGGGGTAGGGCATGCCATAACAAAAATTATATATAATTCCAAACAAAACATTGTATTCATAAACCTTTAAACTTTGTTTTATTATAATGAAGGTCTACCATATGATTGGTACCATATGCCTTTAAAAACTCCAAGCCTTTGCGCTTTATGGGAGGATCACCACACACCATATCTTAGGCTATGGTAAGGCCTAAGGCCTTTGAATTACATTTAACCAACTTATTACATAAGGGTTGGGGCCAAGACTATGGATAGTCTCCCAAGCCCTAGGACAAGTAAGGCCCTCGTAAAATTAATCAAAATAAAAACAAGTAAATGAAGAACATAACTTCCATGGGAATGGTTGAATGCTTCGAAAGGAGCTATCCATCGCCTCAACCAACAGAACCTGTCATAGCAAACAAGATAAAAATATTCATAACTTGCACATGAGTAATCTGCCAGTAAATGACTGTAAAGAAACTATGCATGTAAAAAAAAATTCTATTTTGAGGTGTGTTACATAATGGTATCAGAGCATGGTTGCAACACTAGGCCTTAATCGGCTCAACACTTAAACCGATAAAGATACCAAAGAAAAAACTAATTTACTTTATTTTAATTTATTTTTGGTTTAAATTCTCTTACAAAACATAAAGAGAAGGATAATTGTATTTTGCAGGAAAACATGGCAGATGCAGAGATGTCTGCAAAAGAAGAAATTCACCCATAAATCCTTTAAATAATGAAGAGGAAAATTTAAGGGATGGGGATATCTGGGTAGACTTGAACGATAATCAAGATAATAAATTTGAACTGTGAAGAACTGTGAAAGAAATTAGATCAGAGCTAAGAAAGGTTAAAGATGATAATGAACGAATCCTAAAAGCTCAAGAAGAATTAAATACTATTCCATTAGCTAAGATACATAATGCTGAAAAAGAAAAGAATAAAGAATATGAACATGACCTACCAAAAACTGCACCTTACAAACGTAAGGGAAGAAAACTGGAATTTTCCAGTCATAAACCTAAAGCTTCCAGTGAAGAATCAATCAAACATTACTCAAGAAAACAACAAGATTCAAGCGAAAGTAGTGATGATAACAAAAAGAAAAAGAAATACAGACCCTTTGAGAAAATCTTTGGGGAGTTTAAGAATATTAAACCACCAATGTTTAGTGGGAAACCTGAGAAAGGCAAAAAAGAGGAAGTCGGGTTGTCAGGGACGAAAAAATATTTCCAAATATACAATTATTCTGACGAAATAAAAGATAAAATGGCCATCTATAATCTAACTGGAAAGGCAGATATATGGTGGCAGGATATAAAGAAGGCCAAGGGAATAAAGGAAAGATATGTAACTTGGAAAACATTAATTTTTTCTTTTAAAGAAAATACTTGTCAGAACAATACTACGAAGAGAAGGCCAAAGAATTTTATGAGTTAAGATTAGGATCCATGACTATGAAAGAGCTCTGCAATAAGTTTCTAAGCCTACTTCATTACATACCTTACATAATTGATGAAAAACCCTAAAATACAATGTTTTCTTAGTTGTTTGCCTATCATGTTCAAAGAATAGATTGAGTATGATAATCCAAAGATGCTAGAGGAAGCGATGAGAAAGACAAACTTTTGTTATGACCAAAAGAAAAATAAAAGGGAAAATGTACCAACTTGAAAGACTAAAAGGAAAAATAATTTTGATCCAAGAAAGAAACATAATAAATTCCACAAAAACACGAGGAATAACTATAGGGTTTATCAAGGTAAGAACTACAAAATTTTTAAACCATGACATTTTGCAGTAAAGGAGCCTCCTACTTTTTTTTAAAAAAACACTGCACAAAAAAAACCTTTAAAATATTGGGAGTATGACGGGCCACATTATTTTAAAGACTATCCAACAAGAAATAAATTTTTTAATGTTCACTACATTCAGGAAGCAGTTACAGTTGGAGACATGGCAAGGAGCATGCCCATAATTTGTGTTGCTTTAGAGAACCGACAATCAAACCATCAAACTTCCATGGTCGAGATCGAAGGTATGGTAGACAATCAACCTATTTCCATTTTGATTGATCCATGTGAAATATTGAGTTATATATCACCTAGAATAGTTGAATTATGTAAATTAGTACCCGAAAAGTTTGATAAGACGCGGATGGTACAATTAGCCACTGGTACTAAACGTAAAGTTACCAGTTTTGTTAAGAATTGTGAATTGTTGATTAATGATTTCATTACGCATGCTGATTTGAACATTCTGCCTTTAGGTTCCTATGATATGTTAATAGGAATGGATTGGCTAGAAAGACACAAAGTAATGTTAAATTGTTTTGACAAAATGTTTCCTTGTATAAACGATGTTGGAAACACTATAAAAGTAAGGATTCCTAGGAAAGTTACAATTAGATAAATATCTGCTCTACAAATGAAAATATCCATAAGAAAAGGATGCAAAGTGTTTGTTGTCTATATAATGAATGATAATGATAATGAAAATAAACTTAAACTAGAAGACCTACCAGTCTTAAAGGAGTTTGAGGACATCTTTCCAGAAGAAGTCCCTAGACTTCCTTTGAAAAGAGACATTGACTTCACGATCGATTTGATACTTGGAGTGGTGCCAATGTTGATGTATTTGTAACTTCGGAATGTATTCACTTGTATATTTCATATATTGTATTTCATTAGTCCCTAATGTTACTATCGGGAGAATCATTAATGTAATCAAATCATGTAAAGTCATAGAGGTTAACCCTCCTTGTTGAACAGGGGGCAAAGTCCCCGCAGTCGTGGGGCACTAGGATTATTAGAATCTCCTAGAGAATTCGGCTCTGGTAAGTAATTGAAAAGTGGGAAACTATTATAAATAGAGAGTGTGTCACATGCCCCAATTTTGCAAAAATAATATTATCTTATTTTATTTTATTTAAAGACAATATGTTAAATTTTATGCTAAGTTGTAATTGATGACTCAGCAGAGTCAAGGATATTGAATGTAATTCTGAATATTTTTATTATAAATAAATAAAAGTGGAGACAACAACGTAGGAGAGATGTTAAAAGAGTGTTTACAGGTCAAATTGGTGGAGGAGACTAGGTGGAGAGCAAACAGACATGTGTCAGCATCCTCAAACCACTTCCAACTGTTGTAGGTGGAAACCTCCCTACATTTGGGGTCATTATCCCACAAGAAATTGGGATCAGAGCAGGTGGCTCAATTAATGACAACTAACCCAAAATACCTAGGCAATCTTTATAAAAATGCCCATTGAAGAGAGCTGAGGCTGCTCATTCTGGAGAAGTGATCATTCAAGTGAATGTACTTCGGATAAATTCAATGGCAAGGGAATTTGTGGAAAGAGTTTGAGGGGTTAACTGCTAAGTGATCTAGTGTATATTTTTAGCTGAAGGATCTTACTGCTGAGTGCAGAGTGATTTTTGAGTCATTAGACTAGTTTATTGTTTGCTTGCTCCACTAGTTCTCAGCCAAGGAGACCAGGAACGGGCTCGGGGGTCCTGATGAAGCGTTGTTTGAGCGCTTTCTAGGATTTGGTAGGGAGGAACAACCTCCTAACATTGTTGTTGTCCATCTTAATCAGGTTCTACAATCTTTTGTTTTACTATGCGAGATGGTTAAATGTGAATCTGATTGCTTAATGAATGTTAAGTATTTACTTGTGAAATGTTAGAGTTAGTAATCTTTTTAGATTAGTGAAGGAATGAATCGGAATAGATTAAAATAATTCTAATCTATGTTTTTCCACGTCTGGAAGGACCAGACCATACTCCAGCACAGAGAGAGTATTAAAAGTAGGTGAATGAAGTGATAAGAGACTGAAATGATTTGATATATTATGCATTTGACAATAGCAAGTAAATTATTTCTGTATGTAGATTATCATCAGAAAAGAACAATAACCTGTCTATCTATGTTTTTTGTTTAACCAGCTTGTTTATGTAAGTATGCTGGAAAAGAAATAGCAGTAACTCATTACAGGTAGAAGGATTATCATATTAATAAAATACCCTAGTAGATAAGATGTTATGCTTATACACAGTACATTATTCTTTTATTGAAATCAAATAATGCAAGAGGGTAAACTGTGTTATGCTATATATATATTTCTTTATGTTTATTTATTAACCTGTAGCATATGCAGTAGGAATAACCCAGTCAAAATACTTTATTACATTCAGCTAAATAAGGAATTAAAACTACAAATACTTAGTTTATTTACAAGTATTAACAACTAAACGAAGTCTAACAAATATTCAAACCCAAGTAGGGTGTTATTAAAATAATTAAATTATAAAGAACAAAACTAAGTTTCAGAGTTTATGTACATCTTTTCAATGAACTCAAAATAAACCCTATCTGTCATTTAGTAAATAAAACAAATAGAATATGTTCATAACTAACGTATAAATGAATGCCCATTTATAAAAAGAATCGTTTCTTTTAAAATTTACAAACAGGATATACCTGTGAAAGTAAAATTACAGGGTCGAAACCCTAAAATCAAATATTATATATACAAATGAACAACATGTAAGTTATAATCCGACTACACAGACTACTTAATTAATAAACAAGTAAACTAATTATAAATTGGTTGCAGTCCATTAAGGACAAGTGAAAGGACAATTATAATATTATAACTGGAAATTTATACCACACACCTGTAACACTAATTAAAAGAAGTTTAACTAAGTAATAGAATCTTTTAAAAAGAAATTGAAAGATTTATTTACACAAGGTTTCCTACAGGAAAACCCTAGCTCGAAATTCTGAGCAAAACGAGTAAATTTATAAATAAAACATGACTGAATGACAGTGTTTAAACATTAACAATAATCTTTTACAAAGTATGTTAAACAGTAAATTAACTTCATTCACAGTCGATTAGGGTTAAACCCTAATTTACACAGTGTCAAATAATAACATAGTAAACCGAGTTCGAGCTCGAAGACAAAACTGTCTTAACAAAACTATTGATTTACATTAACAAGCCATAAGGATAAACTTTTAAACCAAATACAACACCCAGCTTATATCTAGGACTACCCATCGACGGAGCGAGGGTTTATACATATAATAAAACCAACATTAACCTATAAAAGAAATTTCACAGCAAATGGTGAAGCTGGACAAGTTTCCAAGCTCCGTAGTTCCCCAATCGAATACCCTGTTACAAGTAAGGGATGAACCCGTTCTTTGAAAACCAGGGCTTACCAGTTTCGGAGCTAAGACCCACGAAGACAGCTAGCAGCATCACCATCACTATTTGCAGAGAGTAGTCACAGGTTCCTGCAAGTGCATAACACGATGCGTTATTTTTGTAATTCTTTTCTAAATAAAAAAACCTACTGTAAATACGAATTTTAAGTTGGGTAATGCTTTTCGAATTACAGAACTAAATATATACCTGTTAAAGAAAATAAACAGTTTAGTAATGGGGCTGTCACCAACAAGTAAGGTGTAAAAATGAAGCTCCAAATCCTACGATGAAGGCAAATAGGACACTAACAGCAGCGAAGCCTCAGCTTCGCATAAAAGTGACATGCGACGATAGAAGGGCAAAAGGGAGTTACAGGCAGGCCATAAGGCAAATGGAAAGAGAACAACAGACCCTGGCAGAGTAAAAACCCACGGTGGAAATTTTGGCAACATGATCGAGCTCAAAGGAACCATAGCATGATAAACCCAGGCATTGGGACAACTGAAACCAGAGTATCACTCACGGCCGCCATGAGAGCTTGCGGAGCAGCCCGAAGGGCCAACGCAAATTGTGGAGGAAGAATAAGAAAAGGGTTATGGTTGCTTTGGTTTTATAAATGACCAATACATGGCCAAGAGAAAACCACGTGGCCTCAATAATACAAACCATGCAGTGGGCCGAATTCAATAGTTCGCTTGCGACCAAATAATTTCAATTATTTTCACAATGATTTTGTTAACAAACAATGCATAAAATATAATATACTTAGCCCAACGTTAACATAACATATATATATATATATATGATAACATTGATTATCGTTGATTTTGGTGTTGGATAAAACAATGATTTTTGGGACATTGACCTTATGAAGGTTTGGTAATCATATAACCATTGTACAACCCCGAAACCTTGGTTTAAAAACTCTTCGAAACTATTATAATTGTTTATGCTTGTAAAGCATCATTGGATATGCTTGGGGATATAAAACAAACCTTTTTGGAGTGGATATAATTCATGAAATTATATAGTAATGTCAATAGTACAACATAAGTGTTTTGATTAACTATGTTTTATCAACGTTAATCCTAACAAAGTATAATAACCAATTTTTTTATGAAAAGTCCAAGTTGAATTGTGTAAAACCATCGAAAAAATATAGATCTCTACGTTTATATACATTATGGTCTATGCAAGGTTATACTCCTTTAAACCCACAACTCAAGTGGCAATAATTATAAAAGTTGGATAGCATAGTAAAGAATAGAATCATGAATTCTTTACAAGATCATTGATTGTTTTAGACTTGTTTAGAAGCTTCGAACTAACAACAGAATTGTATGATTATAAATATAATAGTATGTGCATGTTTCTAATCCTTATAAAACCAACGTTCGATTGGAAATAAACTATAAAGTTAGCTAGTGTGGTAAAAGAATATTTATTGAATTCTTTTACATAGTTAAATTGGGTTTAAACTTTAAAAGTCAATAGTTGTTTCTTAACTTTGCTTTTGTTCAGTAACTTACCAAGATTATTTATTGGTAGGATGATTTTATGATTATGAAAGATAACTGGTGCTTAGCATAAGATGGAAGATTGATCTTTATAGAAAACATCTACCTTAAAAGCTACTATAGACAGTAACTTAATACAAGAAAAGCATCATAGAAATGATAAGAGTTGCAACAGAATAATCCTACTCAAGTCTAAAATCAATAGAACCACATGGATAGATGTAGGTTTAAGAAGTATAGGAAAACAGTGTTTTCATGTGAAAGGACACTATTGTTTTTACAATAATCAAAATTATAATGTCAAGAAGTTTACAGGCTATAAGTTTCCCTGCAGAAGATAAATATCGATTAAACTTGATACTCAAGTAATAGTATGATAATGTATAATAACCAATAGTACAATCAGTATAACGTTGCAAGATATGCATATTAAAGTAGAAGATACTATGCAGCTAAGATTACAAGTTAGAGCCACAGTAAATATCTTTACTGACGCTATGTTCGATAAAGAAAGGAACTCATTTAATTGAACTTCGTTTATAAGAAAAACTAAAGAAAACAAACTATTTTACCTCATGGAAGTTGCTTGGAATTTAGTAGCTTATTTACTAAGCTTATTTATTGCAATTAGAAACACTTCTGGATACTTTATGAAATTAAAACGTTTACTCGTTCGATCATACCTATAAACCTGTAAGAACCAGTAATCTTTCTACATTAGCATAAATGCTCAGTATGCCTAGGATTCAAAGTTAGATTCCACCTACTTGTCATAAAGAAAACTCATCAATAAACTGAAATAAAACAATACACAAGTAAACCTTATTCATGTTACAAAAATGAAACTGCTTAATTAAGTAATTGAGATTTTGTAATACTAATCATTTGACTGTTTCTTTTAATGCTAACCTTTAGCTGTTAGCAGACCGCAGTTTCAGCATTTTATGTTATCTCAAAATTTCAATTTTTTGTGAAAATTTGGGGTTTTGACATGTGGTATCAGAGCACAAGGTTCAAACACTAGGCCTTGATGAAACCCAACTAGATTTTATGAAACAGTAAATTGAATTATTATGCTCATGTATTTTTTTTTAAATGTTATTCATCAGAGAAATTGTTTCTAAAGTTTAACAAACAGGTATGAAAAGGATGGAAGAATATGCAGAGGAGGAATCTCCATTTACTGAACCAGAAATTTTACCAAAAGATCCTATACCAGAATATTTAACTACAAATTGCTCAAAACTATTGCAAACAGTAAAAGACCTAAAATCTGAAATGGAATCTATAAAATGAGAGAATAAAAGGATTCTGAGGGCTCAAGAGGAGATGAATTAGATCCTAACAGAAAGGTTTCAAACTGAGGGTAGGGATAGAAGAATTGAATCAGAAGATACAAATCATCAACGCAAATTTAAATAGATAAAACATACTAAAAATGAAAATAGTTCATCTTCAGAGGTGTTTGGTGAACAGTGAAATTTCCATTCAACTAGTGATAGTAGTGATGATAATCATTACACTAAAAAGAGGAAATACAAACCTTATGAGAAAATTTATGGGGAATTCAAAAAGATAAAACCACCAACATTTAATGGAGAGACTGAGAATGGGGAGGAAGCGAAATCCTGGTTATTTGGGATGAAGAAGTACTTCCAAATATATAACTATTCTAACCAGTTAAAGGCTAGAATGGATATTTATAATCTCTCGGGAAAGGCTGGCATTTGGTGGCAGGACTTGAAGAGAGTTAAGGGAATAAAAGAGAAGAATGTAAATTGGAGTACCTTCAAGAGGTACTTCAAAAAGAAATTTATGTCTGAGTAATACTATGAAGAGAGAGCAAAAGAATTTTATGATCTTAAGTTAAGATCAATGACAATGAAAGATCTAAACAGCAAGTTTTTAAGTCTACTTAGGTATGTGTCATACCTTGTAGATGAGAAACCAAAGGTACATCGATTCCTCAGCTGTCTACCTTATCATATTAAGGACAGGATTGAATATGACAATCCAAAGACTTTGGAAGAAGCTATGAGGAAAGCTAACTTCTGTTTTGAACAGAATCAGAAGAAGGAAAGCATGGCCAACTGGAAGGCCAAGAAAAATAATAACCAGTATCAACAAAAGAAGAAGGATTTTGTGCCCAACAGAAATTCTAAAATCAATAAGGCCAAAAATTATCCTAATAATAAGAACTTCCAAGGAAATAAGAATAATTCTCCAAGCAATCAGAATAATTCCAAGGGTAAAGAAATTACTAATAACCATGGTAATTATACCAAGAACTTTGAGCACAAAGAACCTATAAAGTGTTGGCAGTGTAGTGGCCCACACTATGCTTCAGTCTGTCCTAATCGAAAAAAGATTTTCTGTAATATTCATACCATACAGGAGGAGATGATTGCTGGAGAATTAGCGAGGACTATACCCAGAATCAATGCAGCCTTGGAGAATCGACAAGCAGAATATCAAACTTCCATGGTGGAAGTAGAAGGTATGATAAATCAAACCCCTATAACTGTTTTGATTGATCCAGGAGCTAGTCCCAGTTATATTGCACCTAAAATAGTAGAAAAATGTAAGTTACCTGTTGAAAAATTTGAGAATTCTTGGTTGGTTTAGTTAGCCACTGGTGCTAAAAGAAAGGTAACTTGTTTTGTAAAAGAATGTGCAGTAGTTATGGATCATTTAGAAACTGTTGTGAAGCTTAATGTATTGCCTCTTGGTTCTTATGATTTACTGATTGGTATGGACTGGTTAGAACAACATAGGGTAATTTTAAATTGTTATGATAAAACCTTCACATGTTTAAACATTGATGGAAAACCAATAAGTGTAAAAGGAATCCCTAGAAAAACCACCATAAGGTAGATTTCCACTCTACTGCTTAAGAGAGCTATTAGGAAGGGATGTAAAGTTTATGCAGTAACAATAACTGATGAGGAGAGTCTAATTAAGACAGATAAGTTAAAATTGGAAGACATACCAGTCTTAAGAGAATATGTTGATGTATTCCCTGAAGAAATTCTGGGACTACCTCCGAAAAGGGAAATGGATTTCACCATTGATCTGGTACCTAATGCAATACCTAGCTCAAAGGCCCCTTATCGAATGAACATACTTGAACTTAATGAATTAAAGTCTCAATTAAAATAACTAATTGATAAAAAGTATATTCAACCTAGTGTGTCTCCCTGGGGGGCACCTGTCATCTTCGTTAAGAAAAAGGATGGAACCATGCGACTTTGCATAGATTACCGTCAGTTGAATAAGATGGCCATTAAAAATCGATATCCATTTCCCCACATAGATGATCTATTTGATCAACTACGTGGAGCCACGGTGTTTTCGAAAATAGATTTAAGGTATGGATATCATCAAGTTAGGATTAAAGATGAAGATATCTTTAAGACAACTTTTAGAACTTGATATGGCCATTCATGCTTACTAATGCTCCAACTGTTTTTATGTGTTTAATGAACAACGTTATGCATAAGTATCTAGATAAGTTTGTAGTCGTGTTCATCGAACTGAAGAAGAACATAAAGAACATTTAAAAATTGTTTTACAAGAGTTGCGAGATCATCAACTCTTCGCAAAGTTTAGTAAATGTGATTTCTTCAAGGATAATATTTAGTACTTAGGCCATGTGGTGACCAAGGAAGGGATTTCAGTAGATCTCGAAAAGATAAAGGCAATCGAAGATTGGCCGGTTTGTAAGGATGTAACTGATGTTCGATCTTTCATGGGAATTACTGGTTACTACCGGAGGTTCATTGAATTTTTTTTGAGGATCGTGAATCCGATAACTTCTTTGCAGAAGAAAGAGAAGAAGTTTGATTGGAACCAGAAATGCGAGGAAAGCTTTAAAAAGTTAAAATTTTTATTAACCAGCGCACCTATTTTAAGAATAGCTGATCCTAATAAAGAATTTGTAGTGTGCACTGACGCTTGCAATGATGGCTTGGGCGGTGTTCTGACTCAAGAAGGGCATGTTATTGCCTATTAGTCTAGAAAATAAAAAATTCATGAAAATAATTATGCAACTTATGATATGGAATTAGCAGCTATTATACATGCTCTAAAGATGTGGCGACATCACCTAATTGGCAGAAAATTTATTTTAATGACTGACAATAAAGGATTGAAGTATCTGTTAAATCCGCCTAATCTAAATGCCAGACAAGCTAGGTGGATAGCTTTTCTAAGTGAGTATGATTTTGAAATTCAGCACATTAAAGGTAAAGAAAATAAAGTTGCTGATGCATTAAGTAGGAATGCAAGGCTGAATTTTTTTAGCAGCTATCAGCACTTATACTACAGATTTAGATGAATAGCTGAAAGCAGGAATAGAACAAGATGAAATTTATCAAAATTTACAAGCTAAAACTAAAGAAAATCCAACAGAAAGATTAAGTAAAGTGTATAGTTTGAATGCAAAAGAATTTTTATTGTATAAAAACAGAATGTATGTACCTAACGTACCTAAAGTTAAGCTATTAATTTTGGATGAAATTCATAAAACTCCATACTCATGTCATCCAGGCTATCAAAATACTATAACTATGTTAAGAAAAGAATATTTTTGGCCAAACATAAAAACTGAAGTAGCAGAATATATTGCAAGGTGTTTTGAATGTTAGCAGGTGAAAACTGAACATCAACGCCCAGCTGGATTACTTCAACCATTACCCATTCCTAGTTGGAAATGGGAGATAATTAGTCTCGATTTTATTACTGGACTGCCTAGAAATCAGAATCTAAATGATTCTATCATGGTAGTGGTTGATAAATTAAGTAAAGCAGCTCACTTTATACATGTTAAAACTACATATAAAGCTGCAAACATAGCTAATATCTTTCTAAAACAGATTTTCTGATTGCATGGAATACCGAAAGTCATAAATTTACAAGAAACTTTACAAGAAACTTACAAGAAAGAGATCCTAAATTTACAAGAAACTTTTGGAGGTATCTGTTTAAAGGATTAAACACTACATTGAATTTTAGTACTTCATTCCATCCTCAAACAGATGGACAAACTGAAAGAGTAAACCAAGTACTGGAAGATTTATTAAGAATGTATGTGAAAGACCAGCCAAGTAAATGGGAGGATTATTTGCATCTGGTAGAATTTGCTTATAATAATAATTATCAAACATCAGCCAGATTTAGTCCTTTCGAAATTTTGTATGGAAGGAAATGTAATACTCCTATCTCTTGGAGTAATCCAGTGGATAGATTGGTATTATGTCCTCAACTGTTAAAGGAAATGGAAGAAATTGTAAAGCAGGTACAAGGTAATCTGAAAGTTGCATAGGATCAAAAGAAAAGTCAAGCAGACCTTAAAAGAACTCCAAAGGAGTTTCAGGTAGGTGAACATGTGTTCATCAAGGTAAGGCCCAAAAAGAGCTCTCTGAGATTGGGGAGTTGTGCAAAACTAGAGCCTCGTTACTATGGTCTATTTGAAATTTTGTCCAGGATTGGACAAATAGCTTATCAATTAGCATTACCACCCAATTTAAGAGTACATAATGTTTTTCACATTTCTGTATTAAAGAAATATGTTCATGATGCTACTCATGTTGTTAACTGGAATGATGTACAGGTGGAACCAGAAGGAGATTTTCTGGTGGAACCGAAATGTATCCTTGGGCGGAGGGAGATCACGCTTCGGAACCGCACCATTGGATAGGTGAAGGTGCAATGGAAGCACCTTAGTCTAGAGGAAGCCACCTGGGAATTGGAAAGAAATATGCGAGATGCATATCCAATTCTATTCCAGGGAAATTCTGAGGATGAAGAATAAATAAAATCGAGGACGATGTTATGTTCTAAGGGGGTGTGTATGTCACATGCCCCAATTTTGCAAAAATAATATTATCTTATTTGATTTTATTTAAAGACAATATGTTAAATTTTATGCTAAGTTGTAATTGATGACTCAACAGAGTCAAGGATATTGAATGTAATTCTAAATATTTTAATTATAAATAAATAAAAGTGGAGACAACAGCTTAGGAGAGCTGTTAAAAGAGTGTTTATTGGTCAAATTGGTGGAGGAGACTGGGTGGAGAGCAAACAGACATGTGGCAGCATCCTCAAACTGCTTCCAACTATTGCAGGTGGCAACCTCTCTACATTTGGGGTCATGATCCTCCAAGAAAGTGGGATCAGAGCAGGTGGCTCAATTAATGACAACTAACCCAAAATACCTAGGTAATCTTTATAAAAATGCCCATTGAAGAGAGTTGAGGCTACTCATTCTGGAGAAGTGATTAATCAGGTGAATGTACTTCAGAGAAATTCATTGGCAAGGGAATTTGTGGAAAGAGTTTGAGGGGTTAATTGCTAAGTGATCTAGTGTAGCTTTTCAGTTGAAGGATCTTACTCCTGAGTGCATAGTGATTTTTGAGTCATTTGACTAGTTTATTGTTTGCTTGCTCCACTAGTTCTCATCCAAGGAGACCAAGAACAGGCTCGGGGGTCCTGAGGAAGCGTTCCTTGAGTGCTCTCCAGGAGTTGGTAGGGAGGAACGGGCTCCTAACGCTATTGTTGTCCATCTTAATCAGGTTCTACAACCTTTTGTTTTACTGTGCTAGATGGTTAAATGTGAATCTGATTGCTAAATGAATGTTAAGTATTTAGTTGTAAAATGTTAGAGTTAGTAATATTTTTAGAGTAGTGAAGGAATGAATCTGAATAGATGAAAATAATTCTAATCTGATTTTTTCCACATCTGGAAGGATCAGACCATACTCCAGCACAAACAGAGTATTTAAAGTAGATGAATGAAGTGATACGAGACTGAAATGATTTGATATATTATGCATTTGATAATAGCAAGTAATTTATTTATGTATGTAGATTATCATCAAAAAAGAACAATAACCTGTTTATCTATGTTTTTTGTTTAACCAACTTGTTTATGTAAGTATGCTGGAAAAGAAATAGCAGTAACTCATTACAGGTAGAAGGATTATCATATTAATAAAATACCCTAGTAGATAAGATGTTATGCTTATACACAGTACATTATTCTTTTATTGAAATCAAAATATGCAAGAGGGTAAACTGTGTTATGCTATATATATATATATATATATATATATATATTTCTTTGTGTTTATTTATTAACCTGTAGCATATGCAGTAGGAATAACCCAGTCAAACTACTTTATTACATTCAGCTAAATAAGGAATTAAAACTACAAATACTTAGTTTATTTACAAGTATTAACAACTAAACGAAGTCTAACAAATACTCGAACCCAAGCAAGGTGTTATTAAAATAATTAAATTATAAAGAACAAAACTAAGTTTCAGAGTTTATGTACATCTTTTCAAAGAACTCAAAATAAACCCTATCTGTCATTTAGTAAATAAAACAAATAGAATATGATCATAACTAACATATAAATGAATGCCCATTTATAAAAAGAACTGTTTCTTTTAAAATTTACAAACAGGATATACCTGTGAAAGTAAAATTACAGGGTCGAAACCCTAAAAGCAAATATTATATACACAAATGAATAACATGTAAGTTATAATCCGACTACTTGGACTACTTAATTAATAAACAAGTAAACTAATTATAAATTGTTTACAGTCCATTAAGGACAAGTGAAAGGACAATTATAATATTATAACTGGAAATTTATACCACACACCTGTAACACTAATTAAAACAAATTTAACTAAGTAATACAATCTTTTAAAAATAAATTGAAATATTTATTTACACAAGGTTTCCTATAGGAAAACCCTATCTCGAAATTCTGAGCAAAATGAGTAAATTTATAAATAAACCATGACTGAGTGACAGTCTTTAAACATTAACAGTAATCTTTTACAAAGTATGTTAAACAGTAAATTAAATTCATTCACAGTCGATTAGGGTTAAACCTTAATTTACACAGAGTGTCAAATAGTAACATAGTAAACCGAGTTCGAGCTCGAAGACAGAACTGTCTTAACAAAACTATTGATTTACATTAACAAGCCATAAGGCTAAACTTGTAAACCAAATACAACACCCAGCTTACAGCCAGCACTACCCATTTACAGAGCAAGGGTTTGTACATATAATAAAACCAACATTAACCTACAAAAGAAATTTCATAGCAAATGGTGAAGCTGGAGAAGTTTCCAAGCTCCGTAGTTCCCCAATCGATTACCCTATTACAAGTAAGGGAAGAACCCATTCTTTGAAAACCAGGGCTTACCAGTTTCGAAGCTAAGAGCCACGAAGACAGCTAGCAGCATCACCATCACTGTTCGCAGAGTATAGTCACAGGTTCCTGCAAGTGCATAACACGGTGCGTTAGTTTTGTAATTCTTTTCTAAATAAAAAAGACCTACTGTAAATATGAATTTTAAGTTGGGTAATGCTTTTCAAATTACAAAACTAAATATATACCTGTTAAAGAAAATAAACAGTTTAGTAATGGGGCCGTCACCAACAAGAAAGGTGTAAAAACGAAGCTCCAAACCCTAAGAGGAAGGCAAAGAGCACACTAATAGCAGTGAAGCCTTAGCTTCACATAAAAGTGACAAGCCACGATAAAAGGGCAAAAGGTAGTTACAGGCAGGCCATAAGCCAAATGCAAAGAGAAAAAAAGACTCTGGCAGAGTAAAAACCCATGGTGGAAAGTTTGGCAACAGGACCGAGCTCAAAGGAACCATAGCATGATAAACCCAGGCGTTGGGACAACTGAAACCAAAGTATCACTCGCAGTCACCATGAGAGCTTGTGGAGTAGCCCGAAGGGCCAACAAAAATTGCGAAAGAAGAATAAGCAAAGGGTTAGGGTTGCTTTGGTTTTATATATGACCAATACATGGCTAGGAGAAAACCACATGGCCTCAATAATGCAAACCATGTAGTGGGTCGAATTCAATAGTTCACCTGCGACCAAATAATTTCAATTATTTTCACAATGATTTTGTTAACAAACAATGCATAAAATATAATATACTCATCCCAACGTTAACACAA
>LPNX010750837.1:23796-75768 GCA_001517045.1 Pseudotsuga menziesii
CGGTGGTAATTCATGAAATTATACAGTAATGTTGATAGTACAACATAAGTGTTTTTATTAACCATGTTTTATCAACGTTAATCCTAGCAAAGCATAATAACCAATTCTTTTATGAAAAGTCCAAGTTGAATTGTGTAAAACCATCGAACAACTATAGATCTCTATGTTTATATACATAATGGTCTATGCAAGGTTATACTCCTTTAAACCCACAACTCAAGTGTTGATAATTATAAAAGTTGGATAGCATAGTAAAGAATAGAATCATGAATTCTTTACAAGATCATTGATTGTTTTAGACTTGTTTAGAAGCTTCGAACTAACAACAGAATTGTGTGATTATAAATATACTAGTATATGCATGTTTCTGATTCTTATAAAACCAACGTTCGATTGGAAATAAAATATAAAGTTAGCTAGTGTGGTAAAATAATATTTATTGAATTCTTTTACATAGTTAAATTGGGTTTAAACTTTAAAAGTCAATAGTTGTTTCTTAGCTTTGCTTTTGTTAAGTAACTTGCCAAGATTATTTATTGGTAGGATGATTTTATGATTATGAAAGATAACTGGTGCTTAGCATAAGATGGAAGATTAATCTTTATAGAAAACATCTACCTTAAAAGCTGCTATAGACAGTAACTTAATATAAGAAAAGCATCATAGAAATAATAAGAGTTGCAACGGAATAATCCTACTCAAGTCTAAAATCAATAGAACCACATGGATGGATGGAGGTTTAAGAAGTATAGGCAAACAATGTTTTCATGTGAAAAGACACTATTGTTTTTACACTAATCAAACTTATAATGTCAAGAAGTTTATAGGCTGTAAGTTTCCCTGCAGAAGATAAATATCGATTAAACTTGATACTCAAGTAATAGTATGATAATGTATAATAACCAATAGTACAATCAGTATAACATTGCAAGATATGCATATTAAAGTAGAAGATACTATGCAGCTAAGATTACAAGTTAGAGCCACAGTAAATATCTTTACTGACGCTATGTTCGATAAAGAAAGGAACTCATTTAATTGAACTTCGTTTATAAGAAAAACTAAAGAAAACAAACTATTTTACCTCATGGAAGTTGCTTGGAATTTAGTAGCTTATTTACTAAGCTTATTTATTGCAATTAGAAACACTTCTGGATACTTTATGAAATTAAAACGTTTACTCGTTCAATCATACCTGTAAATCTGTAAGAACCAATAACCTTTCTGCATTAGCATAAATTCTAAGTAAGCCTAGGATTCAAAGTTAGATTCCACCTACTTGTCATAAAGAAAACTCATCAGTAAACTGAAATAAAATAATACGCAAGTAAACCTTATTCATGTTACAAAAAGGAAACTTCTTAATTAAGTAATTGAGATTTTGTAATACTAATCATTTGACTATTTCTTTTACTGCTAACCTCTAGCTGTTAGTAGACCACAGTTTCAGAATTTTATGTTATCTCAAAATTTTAATATTTTGTGAAAATTTGGGGTTTTGACAGAGTGAGCCTCTCTATTTGATACACACACTCACCCATCTATAGCGCATAGGTGGTTTTTACTGCTGCAATTGGTGCTCATTCTATCTTTGAGGAAGTTGCAGGTTTTTTTTCTTTATGGTTTCCCCGAGGAAAATCTTTGTGTCTATTGTCTCTTGTGATTAATTGTTGTGCATGATATTCTCTCAGATAAGATGCTAAGATCATATTGCTTAAATGGTAAAAATCTAACATGGTATCAGAGATAACCTGAGAAAAAGACACTGTGCAACTACATAAGCCAGGACTTCTTACTTTTTGGATCTCTCTCCACAATCCATCAGAAAAAGGAGGCTAGGTTAACTCTCCATTGAAGGGCGCATCTTTCTGTGGAAATAGAATTTGATTCCAGGCATTTTCAGTCACTACTGCGGGAAATTAGGGATTTTTCACATTAGGGAAATTTTTTAGCGATCCCAGCATAGGATTGCTCTCCTCATAAAAATCTAAGTTTAGAGACCAATTTTCAAGTTTTTGGTTGAGTAAAACTCCAGGAAAGTCAAACCCTAGTTTGACCCCGAGCCTGAAAAACCCTAAAATACTAAAACTGGTAGTTTTGGTACATTCGCTATATCTCGGGATTGAAGAAGGATCAGGAGTTGCAATTTTCACATGCCGAAGATAAAATCCTGATGCACCCTGTGTAAAAATTGAAGCCTCATATTCACTATATTATAGGATATATGATTCCTCCAAATCAGGGTTCCATCCTCTCCCAGAATTCATCCCTAAACAGGACACCTAGGGAAAATTTCTATATCTCGGGATACGAAGGTCCAAATTAAATTTTGCAAGATGTTCCAAATAGGGAACAGACTGTAATTTATGTGGTAAAATTTTTATACCCTGAGGGTGAAACAATGACACATGGAAGTTTGTACAAGTTCGCTATGCTGAAAAGTCCTGAAATAAATCACATTGGGAAAACTCTCCTAAGTCCCAATTGGTGAAACCAATTCTGATAAAACCTATGGTGTTAGAAATATTATAGAAGAGTCTACGTCAGTACTAAATTTCATACATAGAGGAGTAGTACTTTCATAGATATTACAGAAACAATATCAGACATTTCTACAAAAGAGTACATTGGACAGCCCGCCTTGAAGAGGCACATCTTTCTATCCAATCATATCTGAAAGATTCCATGTTTTGAAAATCAGGGTTTCTCTAGAAAACCCTAGATCAGACATATTCAGAACAAGGATATACATCTCAAATCGGTAAGATCTAATCTTTTGCTATTTACATTTGAGGTTCTCATTTCAAAATGACCTATCACACCAAGTTGATGAAAATATTGGTGAAGCTGAAAACTTCCGAGCATGGAAGTATAGGATTTCTTTGGTTCTTGAAGAAAATGAATCGGACACCTACATAAGTGGATAGGTTCTAGTTCCAGAGGGAGATGAGGATAAGACCTTATACAAGAACTTGGTCAAGGCCAAGAGGATCATTGCTGATTCAATCAACACCTAAAGAGATGCTTGATTCCTTAACCAAGATATTTGAAGGGAAGAACATAAATCAAAAGATGACTTTGAGAAACCAGTTGAACAATGTAAAGATCTAGAATGCAAAGACCATATAGTCATACTTTACAAGGGTCTCTCAAATCAAAGAACAACTTGAAGCAGTGGATGAAGAAGTAGAGAATGCAGAAATTGTGATAACCACCTTGAATGGCCTCCTAGGATCATGGAATTCATTCATTCGAGGAATGTGTGCAAGAAGGAAGTGATTAGTTTCAGCAGATTCTGGGAAGAATGTACACAAGAAGAAGCTTGACTCATAATAAGAGAAGAGAAGATGGGAGTAACTAAAGATCAAGCTCTCACGATTCAAAGAAGATCCCTCAAGTGATGAGGAATATGAAGAACTCAATTCTTGAAGACCCTCTTATCCATCTTAGCATTTGGATAAGAAATGATGATGTCATGAATGAAGAAGATGATGAAGCTGAAGGCTCAAGAAGGAGTCTACCCACGAAACAAATAGAGATAACTATTCAATTGTCATTTCATGATATTGTTTTTTTATGCATTTGTTTATATTCTATTGATGTGTTATGCATGATAGAATGTTTGCATTATTGACAGTATACTACTAATATGCATGTGATGGGTAAGTAGCTCATGGTGCTATACAACTCTCCATTGCTACTTATCTAGAATGAAACCTCTTTGTTGACATATTGGATTAGTGCACAATCTCAATAATGTCATGGTAGAGATAGAAGGCATCTAGAAAGTTTCCATGAGATATGGATGAATGTTGTATTGGCTAAAATAGTTGCATGATTATATCTTTATGCATAAGAATTTTCCATTATGAATATGCCTTATGAAATGTTTTTAACCATACAACTAATGCATTTGACTTGTAGGAAAGATCACGTACAATCACCTACAAGAAAAGAAGGATGATACTTGTTCTGAATAACATGTGACGATTGTTCAATAAATAATCCAAGATGAACATTAATATGATGATACTTTCAAATAAAGAAGAGGTCTTAGACACAATGAAGTTATGTGACATTGTTAAGAGACATCATTGATGTAGAACCTTCCAGCTATGAAGAAGTATCCAAGAAGAAAGGGAAGGAGAGTACCAGTTCAAAACGAATGATGTCTAGGATGCAGTATCAAGACCTAAAGGGAAGTCCGTAGTATATTCCATATGGATCTACAAGTTCCATCATGCAGTAGATGGAAACATCGTGGGATACAAGGCAAGATTCATAGCATGAGGCTTCTCACGGAAAGAAGGCATAGACTACGAAGAGACATTTGCAGCCACTGGAATTTAAGACACATGATAGGTAGACTCATGTGTGCAAATTAAAGAAAGCATTTTACGAGCTCAGAAGACACCCATGGGATAACACATACATGAGGAGCTTGAAGATCACCTAGAGTGATGAAGATCTTAACCTTTGATACAAGGTTGAATATGAAAGCCTATAGAGGATAACATGCTCACAGATGGGTGCGAGAAGAACGTTTTCAAGATAGAGGATCTTGGTATCCAGTGACCCTAGATGGATACATAGAATATTAGTAGTAGAGGAAGCTACTTGTCACTCCAGTACATAATGTTTCAATAGATAGAGTATGAAAGGCAGAGAGAGAATGATTCTCCACTTCAGAGGGAGTGATTGCAAAAGATCCTGAGTTTCGAAATGGTACGATAGGATGGACAACTTACTGATGGATCTTGGATTTACTGAGAGTAAAGAATATTCCAACCTTTTCTTTAAGGTTCAAGGTGGAAGACCAGTGATACTCCTATGATATGTCAATCAATTGTTCCTTACAGAAAACAAGAACTCATTAAAGTTGCAAGAAGGAGACTTGCTTTCAATTTCGAGATGAAGGACTTGGATATGATGCACTACTTCTAGGCATGGATGTGTGGCAAAGTGTGGATGGAATCCCCCTTGGAAAAGGGAAGTATGCAATGGAGATCCTGAAGAGGTTTGAGATGATGGATTGCAAGGCCATGGCCACACCTATGGCATCGAACCTAAATCTATTGAGTGATGCTTCATCAGAGTCGATTGATTCCATGATGTATCATCAGATGATTTGTTCTTTGATGTACTTGAAGAATACGAGATCATATATTTTATTTTCTATGAACACATCGAGACATGTTCACCTAATTGCTGCAAAGCATATTCTGAGGTACCAAAAGGTTATAGTTGACTATGGGCTCAAGTATGAAGCAGATCATAAAATTAACAAGGAGGGTTATGTAGATTCAGATTGGGCAGACAATTCCATTGATAAGAAGATAACTTCAGGGTGCTTCTTCAGTATGATATCAGGTGTGATTTCTTGGTTTAGCAAGAAGGAGTCCTACATGGCGCTGAGAACAGCCGAGGAAAAATATGTTGCCACTTGCTCGGCTATTGAGGTAGTATGTTTCTTTTAAAAACTACTATTTGATTTGATTGATCTGACTTGCATTTTTGTATGATGCAGAGAGGAGCAGTGAAGCTCCAGTATGTGATCTAGATCGAGATCTCTCGAAAGAGGGAGTTCTATCATAGTTGGTGAGACAGGTTGTCTGAGCATAAAATCCTGGCGAAGCTCATAGGTGGCTCAGACGTAAACGGTCCTGTAGGTTTTCCTCGGATGTACTCAGTCCTGGCGAAGCTCGCAGGTTATCCTTGGACGTAATCATCCCTGATGTGATTCTATGCTAGAAATAGTCAGAGTGAAGTTTGAGTACTTCAGGGAGAAACTGGGTGTTCTCCAGATCGAGGTTCCTTCCAAGGGGAAGTGATGAGTCTGTGTTCCTTTCTGACATGGTGGTATGATTGGTTCCTCCCATCGTCATATGTAAGTGCAGAGCCCTTCTGACATGGTGGTAGGATTGGTTCCTCCCATGGTTAGATGTATGTGCAGAGCCCTTCTGACATGGTGGTAGGATTGGTTCCTCCCATGGTTAGATATAAGTGCAGAGCCTTTCCAACATGGTGTAGGTCAGGCCTCCAATGGTTGGATGTAAGTGTTGATCCTTTTTGACATGGTGGCAGGCCGAGCCTCCCATGGTCAAATGTAAGTGCCGAGCCTTTTTGACATGGTGGAAGGTTGGGCCTCCCATGGTCAGATGTAAGTGCAGATCCTTTCCCTGGATGGTAGATGGTGTTTCCTAACATGCATGTGGATGTAAGTGCAAAACCTTTCCCTAGATGGTAGATGGCGTGTCCTGCCATGCCGGTGGATGTAAGTGTAGATCCTTTCCTCGGATGGTAGATGGTGTGTCCTACCATGCCGGTGGATGTAAGTGCGGATCCTTTCCTTAGACGGTAGATGGTGTGTCCTACCATTCCAGTGGATGTAAGTGTTGGGCCTTTCCTTGGATGGTAGATGGTGTGTCCTATCATGCCGATGGATGTAAGTGCTACGCCTTTCTAACATGGATGCTGGATGTGTTCCTCCCATGGTCATATATAAGTGTTGAAGAAGATGAAGACCTACATGGAGGCTAGGCTTACAACCAACTTGAAAAAGGGCTGGCTCTGTAGAACTTCCTGTGATGAGTAGAATTGAGAGATAGCACCATTTTATCGAGATATCAGAAGCAGTGATTATTATGATCCAATATTGATCCATCTTTGATGATGATCCAATGGTGAAGACTTGTGCTGATGAATTGTGTCTAGAGAATACCTTCCTAGTTAATAGGGAGTGTTGATGTATTTGTAACTTCGGAATGTATTCACTTGTATATTTCATATATTGTATTTCATTGGTACCTAATGTTCCTATAAGGAGAATCATTAATGTAATAAAGTCATGTAAAGTCATAAAGGTTAACCCTCCTTGTTGAACAGGGGGCAAAGTCCTCACAGTTGTGGGGAACTAGGGTTATTAGACTCTCCTAGAGAAGTTGGCTCTGGTAAGTAATTGACAAGTCAGAAACTAGTATATATAGAGAGTGAGCCTCTCTATTTGATACACACACTCACCCAGCTATAGCACATAGGTGAGAGAGGAGAAGCTTGCTCAAGTGAGAGAGAAAACAGCTGTTGGAGATCATCTTTCTGTCTTTGGTTTTTACTATTTCCATTGGTGTTCATTCTATCTCTAAGGAAGTTGCGGGGTTTTTTCTTTTATGGTTTCCCCGAGGAAAATATTTGTGTCTATTGTCTCTTATGATTGATTGATGTGCATGTTATTCTCTTAGATAATATCCTAAGATCATATTGCTTAAATGATAAAAATTTAATAGCCAACATTGAAAAATCCTTACCAAATGAACATAATAGAACTTACAGAGCTCAAATCTCAAATACAAGAATTGTTGATAAAAACTATATTTTACCTAGTGTTTCTCCTTGGTGAACACCAGTCTTATTTGTGAAAAAGAAAGACAGAACCTTAAGGTTGTGCATAGACTATTGATAGCTAAATAACATGACAATTAAGAACCGATACCTGCTACCTTTGATATACAATCTATTCGACCAATTCCGTGGAGCAACTATCTTTTCAAAGATATACTTAATGTCTGGTTATCATCAAGTATGAATAAAAGATGAAGACATCTTTAAAACTGCATTTAGGACCTGCTATGGTCACTACGAGTTTGTCGTAATGCCTTTTGGGTTGACAAACATGCCTGCTGCATTCATGTGTTTAATGAAAAAAAAGTTAAGTAACTATCTGGATAAGTTTGTGGTTGTCTTCATAGACGACATACTAATATACTCGAAGAATGAACAAGAACTTAAGGAACGTTTAAAGATAATTTTGCAAGTACTAAGAGAACAACAACTATATGCGAAGTTTAGTAAATATGATTTCTTTAAAGATATGATTCAATACCTTGTCCAAGGATGGAATCTCTGTCGACCTAGACAAAATCAAATCCATCACTGAATGACCGGTTCCTAAAAATGTAATCGACATCAGATCATTTATGGGAATTACCGGATACTACCGAAAGTTCATCGAAGGCTTTTCTAAGATTGCCTACCCCATAAATTCATTGCAGAAGAAAGATAAAAAGTTTGAATGGACTAAAAAATGCATGGAAATATTTAATAAACTAAAACATCTACTAGGATACCACCTTGATCCTAAATATTGTTGATCCTTTCAAGGACTTCGTCTTATGTACTGATGCTTGCAAGGAAGGATTAGGCAGGGTTTTAATACAAGAAAATTATGTTGTGGCATATGAGTATAGGAAATTAAAAGAACATTTAAAGAATTATGCTACAAATGATTTATAACTTGCTGTCATAATTCACTCCTTAAAAATGTGGCGACATTACCTTATTGGAAGGAAATTCCTGCTTATGTCAGATAACATAAGTCTTAAATATTTATTTGATCAACAAAATGTAAATGCTAGATAGGAAAGATAGTTGTCTTTCTTAAGTGAATATGATTTTGAAATCAAAGACATAAAAAGAAAAGAAAACAAAGTTGTAGACGCTTTCAATCGTCATGCAAATTTAATGTTTGCAAGCATCAAATATGAATCTGATTTGGAAAATCATATCCTAAGCACATAAAATTCTGATAGGGAATATCAAATTTTAAAACAAAAGACTGCTAAAAATGAACAAAATCAAGTAAAAACAAATTTTAGCCTAAATAAACAAGGATTGTTGCTACATAAAAACATGATGTACATACCAAATATAGTAAAAATCAAACTTACAATTATGAATGAGCTACATAAAAGACCGTATTCAGGGAATCCTGGATACCGGAAGATGATCACCATGATCAAAAAATATTTCTTTTGGCCACATGAAGAAAGAAGTGGCATGGTACTTAGCTTGTTGCTTAGAATGTCAGTAGGTTAAGGTGGAACATCAACATTTAGCAGGACTATTGCAGCCACTACCCATTCCAGAATGGAAGTGAGAAACAATTAGTATGGATTTTGTAAAAAGCCCACTGAAGAATTTTCGACAACATGATTCCATCATGGTTGTAGTTGATAAATTAAGTAAGGTTGATCATTTTATTCATGTTAAATCTACCTATAAAGTTGTTAACAACGCAAATATTTTCATGAAAGAGATATTCATGTTACATAGTGTACCAAAAAGTAATAGTCTCAGATAGAGACGGAAAATTTACAGGTAATTTCTCGAAAGGTTTGTTCAATGTTTATGAACACAATTGAAATTTAGTACTGCATATCATCTGCAAATGGATGGGCAGACTGAAAGAGTGAACCAAGTCCTAGAGGACATGCTAAGGATGTATGTCATGGACAAACTAGGTAAATGGGAAGACTACCTACACTTAGTATAATTTGCTTACAGTAATAATTTTCAAGTTTCTGTAGGTATAAGTCCTTTTGAAATTTTATACGGACGCAAATGTAATAATCCAATTTCATGGAGTAGTCCAGTTGATAGATTAATTTTAGGACCTAATTTATTAAAAGATATGGAGCTAACCATGAAACAGGTACAATAAAACTTAAAGGTTGCCCAAGATAGAAAAAAAAGTTATGCTGACCTAAAAAGAACTCCTAGAGAGTTCCAGGTGGGTGAACATGTGTATATAAAGGTAAATCCCAAGAAAAGTTCTTCGAGATTGGGAAAATATTCAAAGCTAGAACCTAGGTATTGTGGGCCATTTGAAATTTTGGCTAAAGTAGGGCCGATTTCCTACCTGTTAGCCCTCCCACCCAATATTAAAGTGCATAATTTGTTTCACGTTTCTATTTCAAAAAGATATGTTCATGATGTTTCTCGTGTGATCGATTGGAATGTGATCCAGGTGGAACCCGAAGGAGAGTTCCACATGGGACCGGAGCACATTCTCGACATGAGAACTTTTACTCTGGAACTGTACCATCAAACAAGTCAAGGTGCAATGGAAGTACCTTGGTCCGGAAGAAGCTACTTGGGAACTGGAAAGTAATATGTGGGAGGCATTTCCAGTCTTATTCTAAGATGATGAAATGGAAGAAAAAAGAAGAAAGCTAATAAAACCGAGGATGGTGTTATCCTCTAAGGGGAGGTCTATGTAATACACTGAAAATTAATAATTAATAATTAATTATGCTGAAAAATACTTTAATTATTATTTTTATTATTTTTGACAGAAAGTAAAAAATAAAACATTTTCTAATTAATCATTTTTATTTAATAAAATATGTTGAAGGGGGTCAGAAGGGAAAATAGTTGTTAAAGAGTATTTGTTGACCCACAAGAGGAAAAGACAAGTGGCTGAAGTCACTGAGTAAGAACTAAAGATGCAGTAATAATCATCCCCAAAAATCAAGCCACAACTCATAGTTGAGGGCTAAAGAGCAGGAGGCTCATAAATGACCAAGTTCTAGGAAAAATACTATATATTAGTATGTCCATGAACAACAGGAGGCTAGCATTGGACGGGGATTGAATATGAGAATGCAAGAGATGGCACATTGAAAATTTTTGCTCTGTGGTTCAACGAACAGACTCAGGGGTTCTGGAGCAAGTAACTTGGCTGCTTTGGGAGTTGGTTAGGAGGAACAACATTTTTAGTTTTATTTTCCCAACAGTGGTGCCAGGTTCTTATTTTATGTTTTAAATTTACAGTAGATTGTTTTATTCTAGATCTGAATGAAAAATGTAAAATCTAGTATGCATAGTTTAGTCCAGATTCAATTATCAATACCTATTTAGTCATGTTGATTATAAATGCTAAATGGTAATTAAAGAAGAGTTAGATCAGACAACCATACTTGAGGTAGGATTTCTTTTACTGGTTTATATGCTACAAGATGAATCCCGTACTTAATAGATATGTTAAGCAATTCTTATTTATGTGACATATTTAGTGTTAATCTATACTCTTTTCTATCATATTTCAAAATTTTAAGTATCGAGACAATAAATATACACTCAAAGTATACAATTTAGTTCTTACATATCTAGATTTATATTAAGTCCTAAGAGTTTACTTATGTATAGAGTAGATATGTTACAATAATACATATGAAGAACCCTACATTACAATTATAATGCAATAGTTATACAATATGTATGGATCCAAATTAATTATTCATTTAAATAATAAACATAATAAAACTATATGTCAATGTCGTACAGACGATTTGAGTATAATATATATAGATCCTAGAAACCAGATATATTCGGATCGAGGACCCAAAAGTAAATAAATATCTACGATTTAAACACATATAAATTATGAAGTGATCCCTTACTGACCCATAATATAAGAATAACCCTCAATTACAATTGTAGAGTATTTTCCTTTATAGTATAGAGGACAAACAACCGTTACCTACAGGAAAGTATCACTAAGATCTAATAATCTATTGAAATCCTTCACAGATCTAGCAGTTAATAAACTCAAAGTATCTCAGTAACCGACAAACTAAAATCACAAATCGGTTATAAATTTCCAAGTGTTCCTTACAGTATGCTCAATATGAAAATAGTCGCTTACATGATAGCCTCAGCCAAGATTCCACTAGTATACTGAAAATGCGTTATGAATCTAGAAGTCATCTACCTACCCTTTATAAAACAATTTGTAGAAGCAAATTTTCCTTTTAAGGATCTGTGCTAAAACCAACGTTAAAGGCATCAGAGTAGTAATATCTATATGGATTTCAAAACCAAATCACTAAGCAAATCTTCGCTCCTCCCAAGGACCGGCATTAAAATCCATCGTCAATGGAAGCCGAGTCTTTTTAAAGACTGTAATTCACTTCACAAGTAATCGTAGACCCTACGGGTCGTATTAACTTATCAACAAACGCTAAGTAAGGTAAATAAATGGTCGTAAGTCCATCTAATGGCTACTGTTATTATGCACATGTTAATCATAATACATAATGTAATGAGTCCACGATATTTTACAAACAAAGGAAACATTATAACATTTAAACTAACCATTGTGTTCATGGACGTAAGACCATCGAAGATGGAAGCCATTGAATTTAAAATAAACAGTATACAAGCTTAAACACAAAGAAGAACGCTTAATGGAATCACACAGTCCCGAAGACTGGTTCATCACTTATTATTCAAATCACATAACAAGAAGTGGTTGTAAAACCATCTTAGATGACTTCCATATTCTTGAAAAAAAACGTTAAAATAGTAAAAGAACGGGAGTAAGTCCATTCAAGATGGCACCCAAACCCTATTGAGGAAATTTAAGAACATTACAGATCATCTAAACACATTGTTGAAGCAATGGCTGCAAAGTCAGTGCAGGGTAAACCCCAAGGGTTTTACAAATGTATGTAATAAATTTTGAGAACTTATCTTAAAAAAAAACGGTCGTGGCTACCACTCTCGACCCCACACCCATACCCATGTTTACTTGCAACAAACGTGTTATGGTTTGGTCAGTATGCATCAATCGAAACTGCAAACAAAATAAGAATTTTTAATTAAGGGTTTGAACAAGGATTACCTGGGTGTTTAAAAACGTAGGTCTGGGAGGAGGTGACCCTCTCAGCTTCCCGCTCCAGTGCCTTCACCCTACACATATCATATGTTACAGTCATAAACAAAATGTTATAAACAAAATGAATTGAGGAAATTTTTGTTGGTTTAAACCCTTACCTTGGCGTTTTTGCAAAGAGGGCCAGGGATCGTCTCCTCCAAAGTACCCTTATCCCTCCTATGCCTGCAAACACAAACAAAAACTCTGTCAGTAACATAAATACTATTTTTTTATCAAAGAAAAATGCAAAAGATAAGTTCTAGGGTAACTCTTACATCTTAACAGACAGATTGAATGGCAAGGTAGTGGCATGCCTTGTTGCAGCACAAACATTACAGTGCAGATTGTCGTGGAAGCCCGGCAACACCTCGAGAAAGTTAAAACACCACGTTGTTAGCACATGTGTTAAACCAGAAAACCCTTACACCATTACCACTTGAACAGAGTAGAGCTCGGCTCTCTCTTTCTCCGCAGGACAAACAAACCAAATGAAGGGTTCAAACAAGTTCCCCAACACATTAAACCACTGCTTAAACCCTAGTTGCGATTTTGGACAAATGGATGATGGAGATGTGGTTTAGAAGTTGCATGGAGGGCTTGGCTGTGCGGTCAACTCACAGCCAGGACACACCCTTTATTACCAAGGTCAACCAAGGCCAAGAAGAAATAACTCACGGCCAAAACTATCATTGGGCTTAATCATTTCATTTGGATTCATCAAGTTCAACCATGGTATAAATCAAACATGCCAAGAACCATAACATATCGTGAATCATGGGGTAGGGAATGCCATAAATATATATATATATATATAATTCCAAACAAAACATTGTATTCATAAACCTTTAAACTTTGTTTTATTATAACGAAGGTCTACCATATGGTTGGTACCATATGCCTTTACAAGTCCCAAACCTTTGCGCTTAAGGGGAGGATCACCACACACCATAGCTTAGGCTATGGTAAGGCCTAAGTCCTTTGAATTACATTTAACTAACTTATTACATAAGGGCTGGGGCCAAGACTATGGATAGTATCCCAAGCCCTAGGGCAACTAAGGCCCTCGTAAAAGTAATCAAAATTAAAACAAGTAAACAGAGAATATCACCTATATGGGCATGGATGAATGCTTCGAAAGGAGCTAGCCATCGCCTCAACCAACATAAACTGTCGTAACAAACATGATAAAAATATTCATAACTTGCACATGTGTAATCTTCTACTAAATGACGATAAAAAAACTATGCATGTAATTTTATTTTTTTTGAATTTTGAGGCGCGTTACAACTAGTTATAGGAAACCGCACAGGGTCCTCCCTAGTCTTGTTTAAGAACAAAGAAAAATTTCCTATGAAGTTTAGCTATCAACCTCTCTGACAGATTATATTTATCTGGTATCCCACCAAAGGATAAATTCCCATGAAGGCTTGTATACCCCTTCCAATGGACCAAGCAATCTTATGTCTAATAATCGGTAGGAATTTGAGAAAGCTCTCCAAATGGAAGAGATGTTTGTAAACTTCCCTGAAAAAGTTCTCAGCCAGTGTTTCGGCATGAGACTGGAATATACTTGGCTCTGATGAGTGAACTCCATAACCCAGAAACATTCAGACACCTCCAAAAGCTATGGGAACTGAGCGCCCGATTGAACATCGATAGATTCTTAATCCTCGAGCCTCCTTTTTTCTTTGGTAAAGAAATGGAATCCTAGGCCTCTAAGTGCCACTTTACCAAAACCAAACGTCTTGACCATAAGAACTAGAACATCTTCCTCCTGAGAGTTGTGATCACTGTCTGCGGGACACAAAACAAAGAGAACCTGAAAACCGAGATTCCTTGCAGGACCAAGGAAATCAGGGTTAACCTCCCACCCAAAGATAGATAACTGCGTGCTTTGCAGTTTATTCGATTGTGGAATTTTTTAATAAGACAACCCCAATCCTTCTTACATTAACCATTTGGTTTTAAAAATAAACTGAGGTATCTGAATCCCAAGGAAAAGGCCTCATCTTTGTATCCAAACAAATAAAAAAATGGCCTTATGAGTCCCCTCATCCACTCCAACATAAATGAAACTTGACTTCCAGCCCTGAAGCCAAACAAAATAGAGACATAATATCTTTATAATCTCTCCACTCCTCAATAGACCCCAGTCCAAAGATAAGGAGATCATCCACATAGATGAGGTGACTAAGAACCATAGAGGCTACCACTTTAATCCCACGGATATTCTTCTTAGCAGTTTCTCTATGAATAAGCAAACTGAGGCCCTTAATAGCTAAAATGAACAAGTAGGGTGACAAAGGACACCCTTGTCGAAGGTCCCTGATACCCACAAAAAAAGGCGAGGGAGAGCCATTGATGAACACCACGAGCTTGGAATTAGTGATACAACCCATAATCCATTTAGTAATATCATAGGACAAACCGATTTAAATGAGGATTAATCATAAAAAATTCTAGGCTATCCTATCGTAGGCCTTGAATAGATCCATATTTAGGATGAGCGCTTTATGTCGATCATTTTTCAACGAGCAAAGACATTCCTGAGTAGTGCCCACTGCATCCAAAAGTTGTCTGTCAGGAAGAAAACCAAACTGATTTATAGAAATAAACTTACCCAAAATAAGCTTGATCTGATCCGCTATAATCTTTGTAACCAATTTATACAGTAAATAGCAAAGGGATATCGCTCGATAGTCATTGAAGGACTCCATATGATCTTTCTTTGGAATAAGAGTAATAAAGGTCGAGTTTAGTGACCCCTGGATCCCACCAATACCTATCGACTCCTCAACAACTCTAGTAATTTCTACCTCTACCAGATCAAAGAAATGGAGGAAAATTTTCGTTGTCCACCCATCCGACCCTAGGCTCTTGTACATCGAAAAGTTGGATAGGACTGATCTAACCTCCTCCCAAGAAACAATCCTTCCAATCTGTAAGTTATTGTCCTCATCAAAATACCGCGGAAAGAGCTGTATAACCTTTAATTGTTCTAACAACACGGGTGATTGAGGCTTGGAGTAGGTATTACAGAAATGGTCAACATCAGTATACTATAGACCTGCAGTTTCCACATACCAATTTCCCATAGAATCTCTTAGTCCCCACACAGAGTTTGTGATCCTACGATGATTGGAAAAATGGTGGAAGAACTTGGTGTTATTGTCATCGACTTTCAACCAAATCACCCGACTTTTTTGCCAAGTCTCTTCCCACTCTTTCAGTAACTTTCTCTGCTTCCCGTCTAAATCCTGGAGTCTCTGCTTGACTCCCACCGAAAACATATCGCTAGCCAGTCCATTCGATAACATATCATATATTCTTGCACAGTAAGTGAGAGCTCAAATTCCTTAACCTTCTTTCTTTATTTTTCATAGGATCTTACCTCCGAATTTAACTTATAAGTTTTTTCCCCAATCGACTAAGCACATACTTGTCATTTGATGTGTTATCACCACAAAATCTTCAGATTTTGGCAGCACCGATAATTTTAATCCTTATAATTATTTTGAAGGATAAACTAATTTGGTAAAAACACGTCCATCTAAGTGCCAGAGAGACACAAAATGACAAATGCCCAATGATTAAGTGTGCCAAAGGGAGAGGCCATAGGTTATGGGCAACTTACTTCTATATGGATGTTCACCCGAGATATTTTCCAAATGTATTGTTTGAAAGATATCTCGTGAAGGAGATAAGAAATGGAAGATCGCCAGATCCCGTCATTATTCAACAGGCATTTTTATGCAACGAACTGCGAGCAAATGGAGATGAAAATCAAAATTCCAAGACGTGGGTTGTTTGTAGAAAAGACCCATTTAGCAGACAACGAGGAATTTCTTGAAAAAATCAACCATTTGGGAGATTTGTTGGGTTCTCTGGACACGTTTTCTCTAGTTGCGGCCAACTAGGAGAGCCGGTTCGATTTCTGTTTGTTCCACTGTCTATTTAAGTGATAGCAACGTCCTATAGGGGTGGGGGGGGGGCGTGGGTAATGGAGGTCAGTCTGATACTGGAGTTATAGGCTTGTATATTGTTTCCTTAAAATGTGAAATAGCTGCTCTGAAATGATTATGATCAAATGAGCTCTGTTTTTGTTTTAATAATTGAATTACATGTTATTCATGATTTTGTTCTGCGTATGGTCTTATTCATCCATGCCAGAATTCTTATGATCCACATGAAATTATCTTTAAATATCTGATGCAGAACCTGATTCATTTCTTTTATAAATTCATGCTCGTAGCCCTTTCATATGTATATTTGCTGCAATTAAGTCCAGTATTATATCTCGATCTCTTTCCTATTTCTACCTGATTACAAACTATCATTCCCATCTTCTACATACTTTTAAGATGTGCTAGCCATGCCCCTTATGCAGTCAAGGTGCATCTTTTAGCACTAACATCTTCTAGCGCCGTTGCCGGGGACGTAGGAGTGAAGATATCTTCTCCGAAAAGAACAATAACGACACAGATCCAGCTCTTAATGGAAGATAAGAGAAGGAAATAAGAGATTGACTGTAATCATCTTCCTGATGACTCCACGATTAAAGATTTCACTAGGTAGAATCTTGCTGACAGAAGATGAAGGGGATGAAGTGTAAAACCGGGTATCTGTTCATGAGCTTTCTCCATGAACTTTTGTTTTTCTTTATTAGCTCATTTCTGTTGTTCCCTTCACGCATTAAGAGAATCATCTTATGTTTTGTTTATTTAGATGATCATCGACCTACCTTTGTATACCCATATTTAGAAGAGGAAAATTTGCAGCCTCCTGATGTTGTTGATGTTGATCCTATGTCTTCATCCCAGCCTGTTCATAAGAATGAGTTTTGTATTCAAATCCCTTCTGAATTCAATCGGTCATGTAACTTCGAGGAGGTTAAAACTGATTCAAAACCTACTTAGATTTTAGTACCTTATTACATTATTAGTGAGCCTTGCCATCAACTTGTTAATCCTCATGTTCAGCATACTACTTTTCAAGCCAAAATCAGAAATAGGTTGTTTAAACCTTTGAAGCTGCCTTATTACCTTAATTCTTATCCTCTTGATTTCTTTGAGTATCTTCCTCGGTTTACTGGAGAGGATCATGTTATAGCCGAGAAGCATTTGGGAGCCTTTGAAAACTTTGTTGATAATTTTGAAATATTACATGAATATGTTGTCAAGAGATTATTTTCGAAATCTTTAGCTGGAGATGCTGCTTTTTGGATTATAAATTTGGAAGCTCATTCTATTTGTTCATGGACTGAGTTTTATAATTCATTTTCAAGATATTGGGGAGAGAATAAATCCTTCGATCAGTACCTATCCGAGTTTTCTTCCTTGAAGAAGAAGAGAAATGAAACTATCATTGAATTCAACAGAAGATTTCACAATATTTATTACAGCATGCCTATTGAAATCCGACCTACTGAGATTGTTGCCATGATACAATACACAATGACACAACATCCCGATCTATTTTTATACCTCAAAGAAAGAAAGTCACCATCCTTGCAGCAGATGTTTGTTGATGCAAAGGAAGTGGAGAACAATCTATGGGTTTGTGGCAAGTTTCATGACCAAATTATTGATAAAGATTTTTATGTGCAGGAAATGGAAGAAGTCTATGAATAGTAGGGATCAACCCTGAGGTTTTATTCCTATCAAAATGATAATATGTCATCTTCAGATTTATCCTTAACTCCAACAATTACAATCAGTGAATTAGATGTGTCAACTATTAGTGATGTGAAAGATGCATCTACTTCTCAATTACATCAACAAAATGATTTCATATATGCAAGAGAAAATTCTTTTGGTTCATAATTTAAGAGTTATTTTATTATGAATTTTCTGACGGATTTTCATAAGCATGATCATGCTTATCAGCAGGAAAATAAGTTTGCAGCGAATAAGGATAATTTCTTTTCAAATCAAGCTACTGCTCCTCATTGTCTTATTGTTAAGAATGAAGTTGAAAATGTTAATGTTGATCAGATCCATGAAGAGACAGTTCACCAGTTATCATATCTCACCGTGCATCATGTTCATGCTCTCTTTCCAGTAGAACAAATAAAATATCATTTGATAAGTGAAGCAGAGGAACAATGTGACTTTTTGTATCACCTAGAGATGCAGCACAACTGGCAGGACCCAATGGCCATTTATATGGAGTTACAGTTTTCAAAAAATTTCATCCTTGCAGAGTTTGGAATCAAGGAGGAATATGATTGTAAGTAGGCTTTGCAAAATAAGTGTCTACTACAAAAGTTAAATTCTTCTTTGCTTTCTAGCTACATGCCAAAAGTTCTTACAGTTGATTGGATGTTATCATGGCTTCCCTGGAAGCATGATTACACATGATCATTTTGCTTCTACTAGTTAGAAGTAAGATTAGGTAGATGAATAAGCTTGTTTCTCAAGCAGTTGGTTTGCAGCAGTATGTTTTCATTTCAGTAATGTGTGTTTAGATTTGAATCAAGTTGCCAAAATTTGATAGAAGCATGAAGACTCCAACTCAATAGAAAAGGCCACTGGAACTGCTAGGTTCTTGGAGTTTTGTAGGGAAGTCTCCATCCCCAGCCAGAGCCAAATGTTGTCACCACAAAATCTTTAGATTTTGGCAGCACCAATAATTTTAATCCTTATGATTATTTTGAAGGATAAACTAATTTGGTAAAAACACGTCCATCTAAGTGTCAGAGAGACACAAAATGACAAATGCCCAATGATTAAGTGTGCCAAAGGGAGAGGCCAAATGTTACGGGCAGCTTACTTCTATATGGATGTTCACCCGAGATATTTTCCAAATGTATTGTTTGAAAGATATCTCGTGAAGGAGATAAGAAATGGAAGATCGTCGGATTCCTGTCATTATTCAAAAGGCATTTTTATGCAACGAACTGCGAGCAAACGGAGACGAAAATAAAAATTTCAAGACGTGGGTTTTTTGCAGAAAAGACCCATTTAGCAAATTGTGAGGAATTTCCTGAAAAAGCTCAACCGGTTGGGAGATTTCCTGGGTTCTCTGGACACCTTTTCTCAAGTTGCGGCCAACTAGGAGAGCCGGTTCGATTTCTGTTTGTTCCATTGTCTATTTAAGTGACAGCGACGTCCTACAGGGGGAAGGGTAATGGAGGTCAGTCTAATACTGGAGTTACAGGATTGTATATTGTTTCCTTAAAATGTGAAATAATTGCTTTGAAATGATTATGATCAAATGAGCTCTGTTTTGTTTTAATAATTGAATTACATGTTATTCATGATTTTGTTCTGCATATGGTCTTATTCATCCATGCCAGAATTCTTATGATCCACATGAATTTATCTTTAAATATCTGATGCAGAACATGATTCATTTCTTTTATAAATTCATGCTCGTAGCCCTTTCATATGTATATTTGTTGCAGCTAAGTTCGGTATTATTTCCTGATCTCTTTCCTATTTCTACCTGATTACAAACTATCATTCTCATCCTCTACATACTTTTAAGATGTGCTAGCCATGCCCCTTATGTAGTCAAGGTGCATCTTTTAGCACTAACATGATGGATCCAGTGATGACCAAGTGTCCCTTACCAAAGAACGGAACTTTGGATTTGTCAACCAAACCGGATTGAACTTGAATGGGTAGTGTGACTGACCTGTATCCAATTCAAACTCTAGGACAATAGCCTTATGATCCGAGACCTGCATGGCATGTGTCCAGGTCCGATACCTACCCAAAGCAAAGCAAAAATCCTCCACAACCAAGAACCTATCTAGCCTCTTTGCAATCCCCACTGCTCCACAACGTCCATTGGACTAGGTTGGGGTAAGAGGTGAAGGGACAATATCAACAAGATTAGCATAATCAAATAAAGAGACAAAATAATCAGCAAGGGGATTTGTATGGCTTGAACCCCCCCCAACTTTTGTCGGGGATACAATAAGGTTGAGATTGCCAGCCACAATAAGAGATGAATCCCTCAGAAAGCTCAATAAACGAGCGGTCTCCCAGAAAACCTTATGCTTGGAGTAAGGAGCATAGACATTTAGAATATGGACATGAGCATCAAAACCCAATAGTTAGCCTTCAACCAAAATACTCATTGGGGTTCTAAAAGCTCGTATGTTCGCCACCTAAGGATTCCAGGCCACCAGCGAACCCCTCAACAATCCTAGGGAATCCGCCACACAAACTTTCCAACAAGGTTTTAGTTTAAGGAAATAAGAACAAGCATCCCTCGAAGACAACATGGTATTCTGGAGCAGCAAAACCCTCGTTCGCAAATGGTCAATCAAATGTTTCAGGGCGGTTCTTTTAGGGCCACCACCGAAGCCCCTAATATTGAAGGAAACCAGAATCATGAGGGATGGCCAAAGTGGGCTGCACAATCTCTAAGAGCCCGAGGCGACATAAAATAATCACCCAAAAACTGATGAGAAAGACCTTTGTAAAAAAGAGAGGACACCCTAGGTTTTGTGAAAGACAGGTCGCTCGTAGCATCTGAAACCCCCTTCCCAACCCCTTTTTTTTAGCTTATTCTTTCTCGACTTACGAATGGTGACATTGGGGTTACAAATGGAGGCAATAGGGAGAGTGCCCAAGTCGTCTGTAATCGAAGAGTATATACTTAAGGGTTGATGGTCCCTACCCATGTTGGTATCCTCATGATCGACAACAGGTGAGGAGGCAATGGAAAAGTTCAAAGGGAGGTTTGGGGTATCACCCGAAAGTGGGATAGGCATCGATGATAAAGTTGTAGCAACAAAGTCGAGATTCTAGGGATTCTCAACCAACGCCCCCCCCCCCACCGAACCAGGAAAGTCATCGATAGTGTTATTCGATGCCCCCAACAGGATGGCCAAGGGAGGGGCCGACTCCACACCCCCTGGTAAGATTCCTAGCCTCCCACCGACACCAGCGAAGGATTCCTGGCCTCATAAGGAGATACAAACTTTAAAACGGTAGGAAGGGTACTGAGAAACTTATCGACGAAGTTCGAAGTTGATGCTTTATCGAGAGGGATGGGAAGCCGTATGTTTGGAAGAACATCTTCAATGATGGAGTCCTCCGACCCTGGATCCACCAACTCCGGAGAGCTGCTAGCATTGTATTTCCATCTTCTGATGTCCTGTAAGTTTGCAGGAAAAGCAACGAAAAACGACCTTCTAGTAGTCCAAAGTATGGATAATTAATGAACCACCTTCCCAAACCACTTCCAGATCCTCTGGGAGCCCCCTCGAGGGATCTAAGTCAACCAGAATATGAGGAGCCCGCCTGTCAAATCCCAGAAGATGTTCCTCCTCCACCATAATGAAACGTTCAATTGAGTTTGCAACGCTCATAAAACCCAGAAGGTTCCAACTAAACAGGGGAAAGTCCGACAATATAACCCAGAGGTGTCGCCTCGCCAAAGTTGTTTTCGTGGATTGAACTCGACCATCCAACGAGTGAGTACCAGTGAACCCCCACCGATAATCCAATACCTCTTTTTGATGGCCATCCGGTCCTCCACAGAGAGAAAGTGGAACACTACCCAGCCGTTTACTAGAGTCATCGCCCTAGGAGGGTTCGTGATGTAAGGATTCCATTTGAGGCGAACTCAAGAGAGTATGTCCACTTGGGAAAGATTTACGTACTCAAATCTCCCCACCAGCGCTTGTTCAGTCAGAGCTTCCACCATCGTACATGTCACGTCCTTTCCCAAGACGCATAACGGGTTCCCACGCTTAACTTTCTCAAAACGGAGCCTGTCACCGATTTATGAGGCGGATTGAAATCCCCGGTCCGAGACCGACCAGTAGGGTTTTCTGCGAAACCCTCCCGAACGGCAGTACCACCACTAATCCCGTCGGAAAAAGAGAGACGTTTACCAAAACCAGCCGAAAACAGTGGTTTAAACCAGCCGAAAACAGTGGTTTACCTGAGCCTAGGTCCTCATCACAGGAAGATGTTGGGGGTGTCTGCGGACATCCAAACCCAACCATCTGACCGACACCTTGAGAAAACGGCCAAAAAATAGGAGTATCTGACAACCCGACTAACTGCACCACAACTTCCCCCTTACACCATCGACAACCGAAGTCAAACTAACCATACAAAACAACTAAAAGGGAGAAAAACCACCCAACTAAACACAATAAAAAGCATGAACAAAAACGCCGCAAGGGTTATCAGGTAACCAGAAACATACCTTCATTATACCTTTGTTGTAAAGAGCATTTTGATTATGTTGGATATCATAGATTTGAAGCATGTTTAAGCAAGGATGAAGAAAGCACTTGTTAACGCCAATGTTTCCTTAATTTTACTGTCATACAGTTGAACCCTTTACTACGGGATTGGATTGGAAGCTTGATCTTAGTTATCATTGCGATCACGTCATGATGCGGAGGCTCAAACCATTGACTGTGCAAAGATGGAAATGATAACTCCGATCGCGTCACGATGCGGAGGCTGAACCATTGACTGTCCAAAGATGATGGTAAAAAACTACAAGCTTACATCTTAATTGGGGATGGATTTTCTAGTAGGGGTTTCAGCAGTTCATGAAGAACAGAGGGCAGAACAAGGGGATACACTTCTTCTGTACACCTAGCAAAGAGATGATTACCAGATGTTCTCAGTTGGGAAAAACAGAAAATGCACGCCGAGTGTTTGACAAAAGCTCTAAACGAAATACAGTATCATGGAACAACATGCTCTCTGGATATGTACGGAATTTGAATGGGAGAACAGAAAATGCACGCCACGAAATGCTGCCCGAAAAGGACGTTGTTTACTGGACTAAGATGATTGTTGACTTTGCTAGAAATGGAAAATTGGAGCAAGCAAGCAATGTCTTTGACAAAATGCCTGAGCGGAATATTGTCACTTGGAATGCGATGCTAGCTGCATACGTCCAGAATGGTAAATTAGAGGTCGGGCAAAATTTGTTCGACAAAATGGCCGAACGAAATGTCATTTCGTGGAATACAATGATAGCAGGATATGCTCAGACTGGACGCATGGAGGATGCACGCCAATTATTTGATAAAATGCCGAAACGAGATGTTGTGTCATGGACATCGGTTATTACAGGATATGCCAAGAATGGGTGTTTCCAAGATTCATTGGATTTCTTTTCCTGTATGCATGAGAAAGGTGTTTCTCGAAACCAATTTACTTTCACCAGTGTTTTCAGTGCTTGTGCCAGCCTCGAAGTTTTGCTACCAGGCAAGCAAGCCCATGCAGACAGTATTAAAATGGGTTTTCAATCTGAGGTTTCTGTTAGCAATGCAGCAATTAACATGTATGCCAAGTGTGGAAGCATAGATTATGCACGCCTGTTGTTTGACACAATGCCCGAACGAGATGTAGTCTCGTGGACTTCAATGATTGCAGGATATGCCCAGAATGAGCAGGGGAAAGATGCATTGGAATTCTTTGCCTGGATGCTTAGGACTGGTACATTTCCCAACCAGTCCAACCTAACTTGTGTCCTGGGCATATGCACCAGCTTAGCAGCACTGGAAGATGGCAAGCAAATCCATGCTCATACTGTCAAAACAGGTTTTGTGTCAAATGTGAATGTGGGCAATGTCCTTGTTAGTATGTATGCCAAATGTGGGGAAATTGACGAGGCCTGCCTCTTTTTTGAGAAGATGTGTGAAAGGAATGTACTCTCATGGAATTCTATGATTGTGGGATGTGCAGAGAATGGAAGAACAGACAAGGCACGGCAATTCTTTGACGAAATGCCTGGAAGAAATATGGACTCTTGGAATGTGATGATCGTGGGATATGCTCGGAATAAAAAAACATGTGATGCTCGTGCCTTATTCGAGAAAATGCCCGAGCAAAATGTGATCTCATGGACTGCTGTCCTTACAGGATATGTTCAGAATGGACAAGATGAGGAGACCCTGCAGCTCTTTTCGCGAATGGGACAGTCTTGTGTGAAGCCTAATCATTCTACCTGGGCAGTTGTTTTAAGTTCATGTGCTGGCCTAGCAACCCTGGAACAGGGCAAGCAGGTTCATGCTCACATAATTAAAATGGGATTCGAGTCAGATGTCTTTGTGAGAAGTGCCATAGTTGACATGTATGCTAAATGTGGGAACCTAGATGATGCACGGCTATCGTTTGATAAGATTTGTAAACCTGACACGGTCTCATGGACTGCAATTATTTCAGGATACGCTCAGCATGGGCATGGGAGGGAAACGCTACTTCTCTTTGAACAAATGCAACAAGCAGGCTTGACTCCAAATCACATTACATTTCTTGGTATTCTGGCAGCATGTAGCAATGCAGGCCTGGTGGATGAAGGCTGGCACTATTTCTTTTCCATGAGTCAGGATCATGGTATTAAACCAAGAGCAGAGCACTATGTCTGCATGGTAGATATTCTCGGTCGTTCAGGGCGCCTGGATGAGGCAGAGTACCTTATCAATTCCATCCCTTACGAGCCTGATGCTATTCTGTGGAAGGCCTTGCTTGGAGCTTGCCGAATCCATGGAAACCTTGATATAGGTAGACGTGCAGCAGAACACCTTTTTGATTTGGAACCACAAAATGCGGCTGCATATGTCTTGCTGTCAAACGTTTATGCTGCTGCAGGCAAGTGGGATGATGTTGCAAAGGTGAGAAGAATGATGAAAGATAGGGAGGTAAAGAAGAATCCTGGATGGAGTTGGATTGAGATCAAGAATGTGGTGCATAAGTTTCTTGTAGGAGATAGATCACATCCGCAGTCGGATAGAATTTATGAAATTCTGGATCACTTGGCTGAGCGGATGAAGGAGGCAGGGTATTTGCCTGACACGAGTTTTGTACTGCCTGATGTAGAGGAGCAGCATTAGTAACAGCATTTCTTTGTCAGCACAGTGAAAAGCTGGTCATTTCCTTTGGTCTGGACAACACTGCTCCATGGTTGCCTACCCGCACAGTACAAAATGTCAAATACCTTTGAGTTTGTTGTGTTGCCACATTGCCATCAAGTACGTTTGCAAGATCAATCGGGGTGAAATCATTGTGATGGATGCATACTGTTTCATTCTATTATCTCAAGGGTGGAACGTTGGAAGTTGATGATGTGGGAATTATCTGTGATAATAATTGAAACACAACAGGCATTCGTCATACTGGGGAGCTGACAACAGGTCCAAAACTACAAAATATTATCTGATATATAAACGATGCCATCATCATCTTATCAAGGTACAGGATGCATCCAAGAACATTTATCAAACTGTACGTCATTTTTAGGGCAACCTTTCATGCCATGCTTAGCGCAAACAGATTACAAAAGCTTGATTTCTAACCACATTAAGTGCAAACAGTGTAACAACTGAATGTCTATTATGTGCAGGGAAGTTTGCTACTTCTGACAGAAGCTCCTTTACTATTTTCTTTCTTGGATTTTCGGAATTCTGTTAAATAAAACAGTTTTGCTGCTCATGCATCCTAGGCCTATGTTATAATAGAAAAAACTTAGTGGATAGATATTTCAGAAAGTGATGAATTTGATCTTTTACTTTTTATTTTTTCTGATTTGAGTTTTGACACATACCAGGAGAAAGGATCAAAGAATATAGCATTTTATTTTCTGATCTTCTGTTGGCTACTCTATGACCAGAGCTTTTCCAAAGGTAAAGGCTATGCATCTTAGAGCAAATAGGCTAACAAAACTAATTTAATAACCAACTGAATAAATATAAATGGAACTTGAATTTATGCATCACATTAAGATATAAGGTAGAGTAAAATCTGGTTTGCTTTAGCTAGGATTCCCAGATCCATTCTGAACTGTCTTAGACGTTGCATGTTTACGTTTCTTTGGGGTAGCTCGGGCAGCCAACATAAGATGCACCTGGCTGATTGGCTCACTATCTCCAAACCTTGTGACTATGGTGGATGGAACATCAAAAACTTGGATTGATTCTATACTTCTCTCAGAATGAAAAGCTTATGGATGGTATTGAACGGTAATGGAACATGGAATCATATCATACGCCATAAATATCTTGAAAGCCTTTCCGTTGAAGACTGGCTACGTAAACAACACTTCTTTGTTCAAGGATCCTAATACTTCTGGAATGGTTTTATTAGGTCACTGTCTTGGATCACCAGGGAATTGGGCTGGAAGGTTGGCGATGGTAAAAGAATAAGAGTGGGAATAGACCCTATTGCAGGTCAGAACTCTTCCTATGTGCTCTTAGAGGAGCTTAGGGATTATCTATGTGATTATGGCATTACAACTCTCAATCAGGCCCGTAATTATGGAGATGGATCAAGTTTGCAGTCCTATTGGTTAACTGCGGAGGATTTGGACTTGGGAGGTAGTTGGAAGGCTCAATGGACAAAATTTATAAAATGCCTGACTCATGGGGGTATCAGATTAAAAGAAGTTAAAGAATCTTTAATATGGATGCACAATAAAATTACTGGTGAGGTCTCTGCCAGTTTGGCTTATGATCCTATTGTTTCCTCCATGCTGCCTTTGTCCCCTGTTAAATCTCATACTTGAATATGGTGTTGTAATGTGCCATTAAATATGAAATGCTTTACCTGGCTGTGCTTTGAGAACCTTATAAATACTTGGGACAACCTAACTAAAAAATGATGGTCTGGTCCTAATAGATGCTGCTTCTGCAAGTCAAACAAGGATTCAGTGAGTCATCTCTTCGTTTGGTGTCCATTTGCCTGGGCCATTATTGATATCTTGCTTAGGGATTTTAAGTTGTCTCTTATTTGGAATGGTCCAACTCTCTTGGATAACATAGAGATATGGTTCAAAAAGGATAGGGAATGCCTCTATCTTCCCTTATTTTTTATCTGGAACTTATGGAGCTCTCGCAACTTATGCTTATTTGAAGATAAGCCTTCAGACTTGGTCCCTCTCTGCTATAAAATTTTGGAACAGGTGATTTCTTTTCCAACAGTTCGTAAAAAAAGAACAAAATGCAGGAATGCTGGTAATGCTTCGGAAATAACCTTCCCATCTGGTTTTTTTGACGGGTCTGCAGCAAAAAAGATTGGAGGAGCAGGTATCTTTCTTCTGATCAGTCAGTCCCACTTTTTCTGTATCAAATTGGGATGTGGGCACAACACCGACACCAGATCGGAATTACTGGGTCTTTGGGCATTATTACATTTTGCAAAAGCTATTGGCATTTCCACTCTCCATGTTTATGGTGACTCCTCTGTAATCATCAATTGGGCTAATGATAAGGCAACTCTCTTTGCTCTCGATCTGGATTGTTGGTGTGACAACGTCATGGATTTGAATGTCTTCTTTCTCTCTCTAGACTTTCATCATGTCTTTCGAGAACACAATAAGAGGGTAGACAATTTATCAAAGGAGGCACTCCCCGTGGTTCCAGGCCTCCTTTCCTTCATTGAATATTATCAACAAGTAGTTATTGTGGAAGGTAAGCTTCAACTCTTCTAGAGCTGAGATGGATTTATTACATACTCATAAACCTTCCGGTTATTGTTTCTTTTGAGTATGGGATGGTTGAGTCTCTAGAGAATCATCTTGGATGATTGAGGATGCCACCGATCTCCTCTGTTGGAAAGTCTTTTAGTCACTTACCCTGAGCACCTCCTTGGATAAATCGTCTGGGTTCTTTCTGTATTCTCTTCGGACATGCTTGGATGGTCCTATTTGAGAAAATTGGCAATGTTATTAGTGATTACTGGCTAGTTCCTTTAGCTACTGTAATATATTTGTATTTTGGATTTGATCATAAATGATATATTGATATCATAGTTTTGTAACAGTTACTTTTTATTCTATTTTTGAATATCAAGGAACAACTATTTTTCTTCTGGGAAAAAAAAGTTAGAGTAAAATCAAGTATTGAAAAAAAGTAGAGTAAAATCAATTCAAATAAGGTACACTTACAATCTATTAGCTTTTCTATGTGGAAAATAAATTCAAATATCATACACTTTCTAGATCCTTTTTCTTTCTTTCTATGTTACAAGGAAGAGAAGCCTAGCTAGGGTGCGCCAATCAGTAAGATGATGTGTAGTCGGTTAATAAGAATTCAGAACTTCAGATTTTTAAGGACAGGTTAAATCAAAATTTTATCTATCGATCTTTAGATAGGAACACAGTTCTTCGGGTAATTTTTTAAGATTGTTTGTATTTTCGACTTTAGTTTACAAAATCATCAACCATAATTGATTATAAGATTTGTCTCAGTATGTAGTGGTCTTTAAATCTTAAAATTGAATTACAAACAAGATATTCAAATAAATATAAATGTAAAAGAACAATTACAAGAGACATTGAGATTAATCCTTTGAAATATAACCCTTGTATTGATGATTTCCAAAAGAGAGTAGAAAGCTCCAACTACCACAACAACAATTTGACAAAACATTCTAGAGCCTTCAAGCCCTATAAATATATTCTTAATAACCATTTGTGGTACCATCTCTAACGAGTACCCATCACCTTCTAGGATTTATTTAGTAAAAAGAACCCTTTTACATTAAGTAGCTACCCACTAACTATCTAATTGACCTTATTACAAGAAAGTGGCCTCACACATTAATTGATTAACCCCAAGTACTTGAAAGTAGGGAGGTTAGAGTAATATTCTAACATGCTCCCCCCTTCAAAGGTAGTGTTGACCTCAAGCTTGGAGATGTTGAAATTGTTGTAAATATGATGATGGTTCCCAAGAGACATCCTCGAGTTGCTTATCTTTTCACTGGATAAAAACTTCCTCGATGATGTGTTGACATAATCAACACTCCCTAGTTGTCAATGCTAATTTCACATGCCGTATCACGCCCCCCCCCCCCCCCCCNAAGCATACACAGTTGCAAATGTCTAATCATCAATAAGTAAACAGCGGAAGCAATCACATACATTCACACATTTCAACATTGTTCATATTGTCATCCGTAAAACAATTACAGTTGCAGGAGTTAGAAAGCACAAAAATACTTATCTTGAACTGAAGCTTGATGCCTCCCGCAACCAGCTATGTCACTGCGTCGTTCCACCCAACCATAGGCCAGCATGCTCATCAATCTCTTAGCAACGCTGCCACCCCTGAGCTAGGCATGATTCCACAAGGAACAAGGTAACAATAGGTCAGCCAAGCCAATCAATCACATCCCAACTCAGTCACCCATCTAACAGCTAGGTTCCTTGGACTTACTCAACCAAGCAAACACAGGGATGCACATAACAACAAAATGCACATGCTGGGCATGAAAGGAAATGTTTTTCAACCAAAAACAATTTGGTGAAAGGAAAAACAACCCTCTGAAAGCAAACATGGTTTCACAAATCACCCACGGGCATTTCAAGGGCTAAAACGACCACCATAAATCCCCAAATTGCAGATCCGAACTTAGAAAAGGTTTATGGGCAACATGGGGGCAAAAATAGCCTCCCCAAACTCCCAAATCGGGAAGACTTGGCTCCGTAACCACTGAGCAACCCAAATGGACGAATTCTGGGCATGAGACAATGAGGAAAACCACAAAATCGTGAAGGAAAAACGCCCAACAAACTCAGCCACGTGAGTAGAGGGAAAAACATCCCCTTAAACCCCCAAAATCACGGGTCTCTTCTCCCATCCATTGCACACAACAAAATCGGGTTTCCCAGCCATGGCAACGAGATTAACTGCATAAATCGTGAGGGAAGGAGCTCAGCAAGCCTCACCTACGTGAGAGTGCCCAACCTCCATGGGAATGGTGAAAAATGAAAGAGTGTGGGTGAGTAATAGCTTGGGCATGCTTTTCCAAGCATTTATTTGCCCAACAAGTCAAATACACACTTTTCCAAAATGGGTGGCTCCCCAAATTCGAATTTGACTCTCATACTCTTCCCATCCCCATGCATTAATTTCTCAACCACTACCTAAATGACTGGACACAAAAGACAAAAATGGTAGTTGACAACTTTATGGGTTTTCCCTTTAACATTTGGCTTTTTTCCATTGGCCCAAAGGTTTAAATGCCCCCCCTCCCTATCCTTGTGAGATCATGCCTTCAATGGTCGCATTGACATAGCCGACTGTGGTATATTTGATTAATTGCATAGTTACATGATGTAAAATTATAATGTGCCTAGCTAGCACAAAACACTATCAGCATCTAATTTACTCGCTGAAATACAACGTGCTAAATCGATGGTGGGGCTTTTGCCTTGAGATCCACACCACGATTAAATACAATATTTACATCATATATGTTAAATGCAAACGGGGTCAAAACCGAGGTGTTACATGCCACATATGATCTCTATTCTCAATAATTTACTAAATTACAAATAGAAACATATTGGCATTTTAACTCATCATGCAACAAAATTAAAACTGGAAATCACACACACTTGACACTTGTTTACCGTAGAAAACCCCAACTGGGGACAAACAAACAAATTATGATTTTATAAATGATAAAATCCCAGGCTTCCGTGCTGGGAAAATGATCCACTGAGGAAATTACAAATTAGTAAATAGCCAAGCCTTACACACCTCAAGATCAGTCCTTCGATCTTGTTGGTTGCTTGCTATCTCCCTTGTTGCACCTTTGCACTTTTCCTCTGACCTTGCCCCTGCACCTACACACTTGGTTGAAAGTCCTCCAACCAATCAATGAGATCTCATTCATTTTGTGTGACTGTTGTGCATTCTCCTCTCCTTAGGCTTTATTTAAGATTATATCTCAAGATTCACTTAACATCAATGGCCGTGACTTAATCTTAAGTTCACTTTTTAGTCATTAGCCAACATTAAATTAAATAACGTGTTTTTCCTAAGTTAGACATAGGAAAGAGATACAAAAGTCACTTGTTCTCTCAAGCATGTACCTAGAGAGGTAATATGGATGACTACTACATGCCTGACACCTAGCCTATGCAGAAGTACATGTCCAATCTACAATCATCAACACTCCCTATTAGCGAACAAGGTACTTCTCGAAGAGCCACCTAGAATTGGTTCTCCCTTTGACCCTGACACACCATCACATGCATCATCCTGCACATTGGTATCCCTCTAACCTTGTTGATTAGCTACTCCCTGATCAATGGAAGTCATGAACTTGATGATGCTACACATCAGTGCCAAGAATTTTTGAAACTTACAAAAGATTTCTCTCCCTCAACGTCCTCCTAGGATTCTTCTCCCACTCCCGAGCATCCATCAATGTCGTCTCGTACCAACTAGGTCTCTTGGTAGAACTAAAAGGGGCTAATTATTTCTTCCCCTCTAAAGGTTTACTTCTCACCCTAGAAGTCTGTGAACTCTGCTCGTCCTTCGAAGCCTTCTGCTCCTTGACCTCTGTCACTAACATCAATTCATGATCCAAGATCTCCTTGGATCCAACTACAGGATTTCCCTATAACTTGTATACTTTTCCCTCTCTGGCACCAAGAACTTGTGTTGAGTCTATGCCATATATTTTTGGTCGAATAAGAACCCAACCACTCTTGAAAGAGTTGGCGTATCCACTGTCCTCTAATGTTGATATTGAGACCAAATTTATCTTGAGCTCTGATACATACAAGATATACATGTGTCACCTCCAGAGATCCTATTGACTCTAACTAGATGCTAGCTTTTCCAACTCCCTTTAAAGAACACTTGGCATGGGTTTCAAGCTCAACATGTAGACCTAAGTTTATCTCCAACCAACTAGCAAACAACTCATGTGTCCCTCTCATGTTCTCTGTCCACTGAGAAAAGAAGTAGCCAACTCATGCAGCCTCTTGCATCTCAGAGTTACCTGTTGTTTCCCTGTCAGCTTCTCTTCTCCTTTGGACTTAAAAGATCATATGCAAAAAGTCATTTGCTCCAATATGAGTCACTGACTCCAATAGACCTGTCATCCCTTGATCTCTGGATGAAATTCCTTTACCCATCCAAGATCCCCTTGAGTCATAGTCCTTCATGGCTCAAGCACTCGAGCAAAAGTTCATTGTTGCTCCAAAGTGGATGACTCGTGTATATGAGGAAAAGTCATTTTCTCCTCCGTTCTCTCTTATGGCTTAGATCTCTTAGTGGAGGACCTTCTTCACCTATCCAAGATATCTGTAATGGCTTCCCAAATGCTTGCCTAGAATCTCGATCTCAGTTGCTCGCTATCCAGACCTTCTATTGTTGGCTTCTCGAACCTTCTATTTGTTGCTTAGAATTGTTGCCCACTGTCTGCTGCCTAGACTCCTTCCAGAAGCTGCTCGAGGCTTCCCGTAGCCTTCTACTGCTGCAAGAGTTCTATCTAGGGTTGATCAGATCTCCTATAGTCTTCTTGATTATTTTGCTAGGCTTCCCAAGTCATTCTAGGTACTATCTGGACCCTTTTTTGGGTTGCTCGAGCTTCTTGCTCATTGTCCCACCCTTTTTAGGACTGCCCAAAATTTTCTTAGTGCTCCTCGAATTCTTTGTTCCTATTCTAGGCTACTCAATGGCTATTTTGAGCTACTTGGTGGCTTCCCATATGTCCTAGGTATTCATATGGCCTTCCCGCAGTTGCTCTAGGTTACCCATCTTTCCTAGGTCTGCTTGTGACCTGCCAGCAGTTGCTCTAGGTTGCCCATCTTTCCTTGGTTTTTCCTAGGCCCTGATGGCTCTGCCATACTGCTAGTGGCACTACCATATCCTCTGCCTGTGGCTTCCTTTGATATTAGTCAACCCTTTCCAACCTATTCCCCATCCACTACTAGTGCCTACTTACCCTAGTGGTTGGCTCCAACTCTTCTACATTCGATTATCTCCACGTCACTGTTGATCCCATCGACCTGCTATTACCCTACCTAAGTCTTCACACTCCTTTCCATGCAAGGTCTGCTCTAGTAGTCGCATCTAGTGGGTGCGATCAAATTCACATGTAGCCTCCCAACTATGCTCCATCATCACCCTCGTTTAATCCCTCATCCAGATATTTCGCTATTAGATGCTACCGTTGATGTAATTGTAACTTTGGAATGTATCCATCTATATATCTTATGTATTGTACCCCGATGTTTATTATGGGAAGTGTCTATAATGTATTGAAGTCATGTCATGCCCCGATGTGCCTATCGGGAGATTCAATAATGTAAACAAGTCATGTCAAGTCATTGTGGGTAACCCTCCTATTGTTCAAGGGTTAAAGTCCCCGCAGTTGTGGGGCCCTAGGGTTATTAGACTATTCTAGAGAAGTCGACCCTAGGTGAGTTATTGTAAGTTGGGTCAATAGTCCCCACCGTTGTGTTAAGGATAACCCTCCTTGTTGGTCGGAGGGGCAAAGTCGCTACAAGTTGTGGGGCACTAGGGTTATTAGAATCTCCTAGAGATGTCGGCTCTAGTAAGTAATTGTTAAGTGAGGCCGACATGTTGGAGTGGACATTAAGTGAACGAAAGAATATAAATAGAGAATGAGCCTCTCTATTTATCACACACACACTCACTCACTGGGGCGCATGAGTGAGATAGAAGTTGCTGAGACAAGAGAGAGACTACTGCTGTCGGGAGATCATCTTACTATTTTTTGGGATTTTATTTTTGGTGCTGATTCTATCTCTGAGGAAGTTTCGGGGTTTTCTCCTTGGTTTCCCCGAGGAAAATCTTTGTGTCCATTGTCTCTTGTGTTTGATTGTTGTGCTTGTTATTCTCTCAGTTAAAGATCCTAAGATAATGCTAGCTTGAATGATAAAAATCCAACATGGAATCAGAGCTAACCTAAGAAGAAGACATTGTGCAGGTGCAGAATCTAGGGCTTCTTACTTTTTGGATCTCTCTCCACAATCCATCAACAAAAGTAGGTTAGGCTGACTCTCCATTGAAGGGCACATCTTTCTGTCGAAGCAAAATTCGATTCCGGGCATTTTCAGTTTTTGGTGCAGGAAATTAGGGCTTCTTACAGAAGAGGAATTTTTGAGTGAGCCTGGCATAGGATTTCTCTCCTCATCAAAATCGAAGTTTAGAGACCTGGGTCAAGATTTTTGGTTGGGTATAACTCCGGGAAAGTCAAACCCTAGTTTGACCCCAGACCGGAAAAACCCTAAAATACTAAAACTAATAAGTTTTTGTACATTCGCTATATCTCAGGATTGGAGAAGGCTCAGGAGCTGAAACTTTTGCAGGACAAAGATAAAATCCTGATTTACACAGTGTCCAAAGGTCAGCGTCAGATTCGCTATATTCTAGGAGATATGATCCCTCCTAGTTAGGGTTCCAGCTTCTTCGAGGATTCATTCCTAAACATGACACCTGGGGAGAATTGCTATATCTCGGGATACAAAGGTCCAAATGAAATTTATGAAGATGTTCCAAAAAGGGCATGGAATGTAATTTCTTTGGTAGAAGTTTCAGACCCCGAAGATGAAACAGTGACTGGTGGAATTCCGTACAACTTCGCTATGCTGAACAGTCCTGAAACATGTCACCTTGGGAAAACGATCATAAGTCCGAATTGGTGAAACTAATTCTGATGAAACCTATGGTGTTGGAACATGGATAGGCGAGGCTACCTCAGTGTGAAGGTTCAGACACATAGGAGCAGTAATCTTGGAGATATCGCAGAAACATTATCAAGCATTTATGCAGAAGAAATTGGAAAACTAGGGCTTCCTGTTCTGGGAGCTTCCCTCCACTGTTTTCAGAAAAGGAGTACATTGGAAAGCTCAACCTGAAGAGGTCTATCTTTATATCCAATCAGATCTGAAAGATTCCAAGTTTTGAAAATTAGGGTTTCTCTGACAAACCCTAGATCATCCAGCTCTGAAACCACGACAGACACCTCAAATCGGTAAGATCTAATCTTTTGTTATTTTCATTTGAGGTTCTCATTTCAAAGTGATCTATCACATCAACTTGATGATAAGCTTGGTGAAGTTGACAACTTCTAAGCATAGAAGTATAGGATCTCACTAGTTCTTGAAGGAATGAATTGGACACCTATATAAGTAGAGAGGTTCCAGTTCCAGAGGGAGATGAGGCTAAAATCCTTACACCAGAAGAACTTGGTCAAGGCCAAGAAGATCATTGCTGATTCAATCACGGATCACCTTATACCACAAGTGTCTTCCTTAAAGACACCGAAAGATATGTTTGATTCCTTGACCAATCTATTTGAAGGGAAGAACATAAATCAGAATATGACTTTGAGAAAATAGTTGAAGAATGTAAAGATCCAGAATGTAGAAACCATATAGTCATACTTTATGAGGGTCTCTCAAATCAAAGAACAACTTGTAGCAGTAGAAGAAGAAGTGGAGAATGCAGAAGTGGTGAGAGCCACCTTTAATGGCCTCCAAGGATCATGAGATTCATTCATGCGAGGAATGTGTGCTAGAAGGAAGTGATTACTTTCAACAGACTCTTGGAAGAAGAAGAAGCTTGACTCATAATAAGAGAAGAGAAGATAGGAGCAACTGAAGATCAAGCTCTCACCATCCAAAGAAGATCCCTCAAGTGATGAGGAATACAAAGGACTCAACTCTTGAAGAAACTCTTATCCATCTTAGCATTTGGATAAGAAATGATGAATGAAGAAGATAATGAAACTGAAGGCTCAAGGAGTCTACCCACGAAACAAATAAAGATAAGTATTCAGTTGTCATTTCATGATATTGTTTTTGTTATGCATTTGTTTATATTCACTTGATGTATTATGCATGATAGAATGTCTGCATTAATGACAATATACTACTAATATGCATGAGATGGGTAAGTAGCTCATGGTGCTATATAGCTCTCCATTGCTACTTATCTAGAATGAAACCTCTTTGCTGACATATTGGATTAGTGCACAATCTCAATGTTGTCCTGGTAGAGATGGAAGGCATCTAGAAAGTTTCCGTGAGATATGGATGAATGTTGTATTGGCTAAAATAGTTGCATAATCATATATCTTGATGCAAAAGAATTTTTCATTATGAATATACCTTATAAAATGTTTCTAACCATACAACTAATGCATTTGACTTGTAGGGAAGATCGCGTAAAATCACCTACAAGCAAAGAAGGACGAGACTTGTTCTGAAGAACAAGTGACAACAGCTCAAGATGAAGAATAATATGACGAATGCAGAGATGTCATTGATGTAGAACCTTCCAGCCATGAAGAAGTAACCAAGAAGAAAGGGATGAACAGTTCAAGAAGAATGATGTCTAGGATGCAGTATTGATACATGAAGGAAAATTCGTAGTTCTATCATGCAGTAGATGGAAACATCGTGGAATACAAGGCAAGATTCGTAGCACGAGGCTTCTCACGATAAGAGTGCATAGAGTACGAAAGACAAAGGGAGTATGATGCTTCACTTTAGAGGGAGTGACTACAGAAGATCCCGAGGTTCGACATGGTACGACAGGATGGATAGCTTACTGGTGACTCTAGGCTTTATTAAGAGTAAAGAGGATTCCAACCTTTTCCTCAAGGTCGAAGGTGGAAGACCAGTGATGCTCCTGTTATATGTCGATGACTTGTTCCTGATAGAAGTTGCAAGAAGGAGACTTGCTGCCAAGTTCGAGATGAAGGACTTGGATATGATGCACTACTTTCTAGGCATGGAGGTGTGGCAGAATCTCCCTGGGACAAGGGAAGTATGTAGTAGAGATCCTGAAGAGGTTCAGGATGATGGACTGCAAGGCCATGACCACACCTATGGCATCGAACCTAAAGCTACTGAGTGTTGCTTCATCAGAGTCGGTTGATGCCACAAAGTATCGTCAGATGATTGGGTCCTTGATGTACTTGACAAATACGAGACCGGATTTTGCTTTGCTGTGAACACCTTGAGCAAATTCTTGACAGATCCGAGACATGTTCACTTGATTGCTGCAAAGCCTATTCTGAGGTACTTGAAGGGTATAGTTGATTATGGCCTCAAGTATGAGGTGAATCAAAAGATTAACCTAGAAGGTTATGTTGATTCAGATTGGGCAGGCAGTGCCATCGATAGGAAGAGCACTTCAAGGTGTTTCTTCAGTATGGGATCATGTGTGATCTCTTGGTTTAGCAGGAAACAGTCTTGCGTGGCACAAAGTACAGCTGAAGCAGAGTATGTCGTAGCTTGTTTAGCTAGTTGTGAGGCAATATGGCTAAGGAAGCTACTGTCTGATTTATTTGATCTCCTATTGGGTGCTACTTGTATATATTGCGACAACCAAAGTTGTGTGAAGTTGTCAGAGAACTCGGTGTTCCATGACAAGTCAAAGCATATCGAGATCAAATATCACTATATCAGGGATATGGTGCAGAGAGGAGTAGTAAAGCTCCAGTATGTTGCGACGGACGAACAAATAGTTGATGTGTTGACGAAGCCATTAGCCAGAGTGAAGTTTGAGTACTTCAGGGAGAAGCTTGATGTTCTCCAGATCGAGGTTCCTTCCAAGGGGAAGTGATGAGTCCGTGAGCCATTTTGACATGGTGAGAGGATTGGTTCCTTCCATGGTCAGATGTAAGGGATGAGCCATTTTGTCATGGTGATAGGATTGGTTCCTTCCATGTCAGATTGAGTGCTGAGCCATTCTGATGTGACTGTAGGATTGGTTCCTACATGATCAAATATAAGTGCTGAATGCCATTCTCTGAATGGAGGCACCTGGTTAGTTACCAGGAATACTTAGTCTGGGGTTGAGGGCCATTCTGATGTGATTGAGGGATGTGTTCCCACATGATCAGATATAAGTGCAAGGCCACTCTGATGTGATTGAGGGATGTGTTCCCACTTGATCAGATATAAGGGCTTATGCGATTCTCTGGGAGAATGGAGGCACCTGGTCAGTTACCAGGAATCCTCAACCTTGGGTTGAGAGCCCTTCTAGCATGGTTGCAGGATGTGTTCCCGCATGGCTAGATGTAAGTGTAGAGCCCTTCTAGCATGGTTGTAGGATGTGTTCCCGCATGGCTAGATATAAGTGATGAGCTTTTCCGATAGGGTTGTGGGATGTGTTCCCTCATGATCGGATGTGAGTGCTAAGCCTTTTTGACAGGGTTGTGGGATGTGTTCCCGCATGGTCAGATGTGAGTGCTAGGCATGCCTTTCTGACATGGTGTTAGATGTGTTCCTCTCATGGTCAGATGTAAGTGTTGGGTGGGCCATTTTGACTTAGGGTCAGATATAAGTGCTAAAGAAGACCTACATGGAGGCTAGGCCTACAACCAACATGAAAAAGGGTTGGCTCTGTAGAACTTCCCGTGACGAGAAGAATCATGAGATAGCACTAGTAATGATGACCCAGTGATGATCCAGATCCAGTGATGTTGATCCAACAGTGATGATCCAGATCGAGTGATGATCTAGATCCAGTGATGTTGATCCAGATCGAGTGATGATCTAGGTCTAGTGATGTTGATCCAGCAGAGATGATCCAGATCGAGTGATGATCCAAATCAAGATGAATATGATTTGAAGATGAAGATGACTTGAAGATGAAGATGACGAGGAATCGATGATGATCCAGATGATACAAAGAAGAAGACTTGTGTTGATAATTTGTGTCGAGAGAATACCTTCCTAGTTAAGAGGGAGTGTTGATGTAATTGTAACTTTAGAATGTATTCACCTATATATCTTATGTATTGTACCCCGATGTTTATTCCGGGAAGTGTCTATAACGTATTGAAGTCATGTCATGCCCCGATGTGCCTATTGGGAGATTCAATAATGTAAACAAGTCATGTCAAGTCATTTTGGGTAACCCTCCTATTGTTCAAGGGTTAAAGTCCGTGCAGTTGTGGGGCCCTAGGGTTATTGGACTATCTTAGAGAAGTCGACCCTAGGTGATTTATTGTAAGTCGGGGCAATAGTCCCCACCGTTGTGTTCAGGATAACTCTCCTTGTTGGTCGGAGGGGAAAAGTCGCCACAAGTTGTGGGGCACTAGGGTTATTAGACTCCCCTAGAGATGTTAGCTCTAGTAAATAATTGTTAAGTGAGGCCGACATGTTGGAGTGGACATTAAGTGAATGAAAGAATATAAATAGAGAATGAGCCTCTCTATTTATCACACACACACTCACTCATTGGGGTTCATGAGTGAGAGAGAAGTTGCCGAGACAAGAGAGAGACTACTGCTGTCAGGAGATCATCTTACTGTTTTTTGGTGTTTTACTTTTGGTGCTGATTCTATCTCTGAGGAAGTTGCAGAGTTTTATCCTTTATGGTTTCCTCGAGGAAAATCTTTGTGTCCATTGTCTCTTGTGTTTGATTGTTGTGCTTGTTATTCTTTCAGTTAAAGATCCTAAGATAATGCTATATTGAATGATAAAAATCTAACAGCTACCTCCATTGCGCACTTGTTGCTTCCCGATCTGCTCCCATGCAGCTCCATTGATTCCTTTCCTTTCCTGGTAGCTGCAATCTCTGTAGCCCAAGCTTTCCCTCATCCCCACACGCCTACAATTTTCATGTCATTGTCTCTGCATCTCTCGATCTTCCCAACTCTTATGCAGTTATGCACACGCATTCTAAAACCACGATCTCCTCTAGTTAGCCTTCTATGCCAATGCATGTAACCAGTCTCTATCACTCCACATGGCCTAATCTCCACTTATGTGGTTGGTGATTGTAGCACACAACCCACAGCTCAGCTGTATTTGGCTGTATGTTGTTGTATGATAGATATACGGTGGTTGTATATCCCTCTCCTCTTTTTTTTTGGAAGAGTCTAATGATGCGGCAAATTTTCCCATCGGCAATCGTCGCACTAGCCCTCCGACCATTGGCCTGACCTTCCTCCCCATCGTCGGCCCCTGTTCACCCACCATCCATGCTGCCCTGTTCGTCCCCTTTTCCATTTCCGTCAGCGTCCATCATCATCTCGCTCCGTCTGTTTTCGTCTCCCCCTCCTCCATGTCCATCATCATGCATTCAATTCGCCACCCACCTACGACATGACTCTCCCTACCCTTTCCCAATTCAAACAAGACTCAAGACTCCCGCCTGACTAATTCCTCTTCCTATTCTCTGCGCTCAACACCATCGAAGGAGTCCCTTGTCTCCGCGCTCAGCACCATTGAAGGAGTTTTAGTTGGAGTGGGTGCCAACTGCAGTTTTTGTATGTGTCTCAAATCCAATTTGCATTGCGTTAGTTAGTATCCGATAACCCTAATATACATATTCTACACCCTTCTTCCATTGGTAACTTGGAGAATCTCCTAACTTGGACCTGATTTTCAATAAGCTGAATGGTATTTAATACGTAATACGCCAGACACTAATAACTGAGACATACAGTAACATTCTGAAGTTCAATGTGGAGAAAAAGGCAGTGAACCTAATCACTGTTTTAATAATAGGCAAGAACCAATGATACTTTTCGACAAGTACGACTTGAATGTAATCTCAATGCTTAACTTGGATGGCTTATATATGTTTTATCAAGTTTTAGCATAATACCATAATATCATTCTTATATAAACATGGTAGTTATCAAGTTTTAGTGTCTGTTAGTAGGACTTGGATTTCAATGGAAGCGTTATCTAGCTACAAATGACGAGGTTGGTATGCATTATTGAATGGAAAATGAAATTATGCATGAAATTCATCTGGTTGATGGTTGTTGATAGTTTTGTGCATGATGTTGGCTGAGCTTTAACTGGGGCGGTTACATTTTCCAGGTTAAGGAATTTTTGTTGTGATTTTTCTCCTTTTTCTTCGCTCTTTATAAAGATGAGTAGCCTGGAATTTGATTGTTGAGGCTTTGTAGTAATCACCTCTTAGCTTGTAGCTAATTGCTCTTTTTGAAGATGACTAGCCTAGACTTACTTGGACTTAGAGGATTTTATATTGTTTGTAATTCAATTTCAGAATCATTACCCATTTACAAAACTATTGTAAATTGGAGAAACAATGTTGCATGGAATGTAATGGAATATACAAAGACATTTATATGTATTGGGTGAAGGCACGTGGCATTCTAATGAATTTTGTAAATATTATTATGGAATATTCAAAAAACTATACTCTTTTACTATAATCCAAAAGGGTATGAACTCTTAAGGAGATTATTAGTTTGAGAGTTTTTACATCATGGTTTCATTGTGCTGCAGTATTATTGTGAATTAGATTGCATGACTTTGGCACTCACACTTGTGCTAGGGTCATTGGTTGGGTTTATTTCGTTTTCATTGATTTCTATCCCTTGGATTTGAACCTCATCTACCCATAGGACTTGGATTTCAATGGAAGCATTGTCCAGCTGCAAAGGATGAGGTTGGTATACATTATTGAATGGAAAATGAAAATTAAGCATTAATTGATTTTATCATTGGTTGATGGTTGTTGGTATTTATTGAATGGAAAATGAAAATTAAGAATTTCTTTTATCATTGGTCGATCTTGATTGGTTGGTGGTAGTTCTGTGCATGATCTTGGTTGAGCTTTATGCCCTTTGTGGCTGAAGAGAGTAAAATGTGTATCTTTGTTTTAGTTAGCGTATTAGTTAAAAGTTTTAAAAACCAATTGGAATTTGATTACTTGTAGCTGGGCTATTGGATTTTCTAGGTAAGGGTTTTTTGTTGTGATTCTCTAGGTAAGGGATTTTTGGTGTGATTCTCCTCCTTTTTCTTTGCTCTTTATGAAGATGCGAGCCTGTAATTTGATTGTTGAGTCTTTGTAGCATTCACCTATTAGCTTGTAGCTAGTTGGGCTTTACATTTTCCTTGTTAATGATTTTGTGTTGTTAGAGAGTTGAGAAGTTCGATATTGAAATGGACTACAATGAATGCTCACGACTTAGGATTTATTTTTGTGTGTTTTCCTGTGATTACAGTTTTTATTTTTGTTATCATAACCTTGTGTTGAAATAAGTTTTCACTATTGCGTTCTATTTTGAGTTCATCAACAAATTTCTTTATGAATAAGGAACTATGGAATTGTTAGATTGAATCTATTTTGGTTAAAATGAAACCATGGAAATTTGGTGCTGGAAGGATAAAACTTGATAACCACGTCCAATAATTTTACTATAAAACCATAAATTCATGTAGTGAAGAGAACTTTCATTACTATATAGTTTGAATTACATTGCTAAATTTCGGTCACCTGGATTGATTTTACAATATAGTCTAAGGGAAAAAAACTTCTATTATAAATCATGAAATAAGAGTCATGATTAAATATTATTTTTCTGCAACAATGTAGAAACATGATATTTACTGAAACTTAGAAAGACACTAACATTCTTATATAACCATTCTTGTAAGTTTAGGTTCTTATAATATGTAATAACTGAGACAGACACTAACATTCTGAAGCTACAAATCTTACTATCCAGTTAAAAACATTCCCAATTCTGGCATATAAAATATTGAGACGAGTTTTGGAAAAAATAAGGGTAGATATGATGAAGACTGAAGTTGAAATTACTCTCTAGGGGATTAACTCATGCCCTGTTGATAAAGGCATTGACTTAATTTCAAGGAAAAGGTCCAAAATTAAAATATCATGAAGTTCATTCCATGCTAAAGTGGTTTATTGTACCTTGATAATGTGGAGTTCGAGTTCAAAGCTTCCCACATATCAAATAAAAGGGATTACTTATCAAAATGAAAAATGAAAAAATGAACTTACTCAGGACCAAGTTAAGGTATCAAGATCCAAAATATCAACTTCTCCTAAGTAATGGTCTCCACAATCTCCACTGTATACCATAAGCCTATTTTCAACAACAACTGCAGTGTGGCTATCTCTGGGAGCAGGAAGATCCCTCTTCACATCGGGGGAAATCCATTTCATCAGCTTCAGGTCCAGAATATGAACATCATTCAAGTAATTTCCTTCCCCTTCTCCATCGCCCCCAAATATAGCCAATTTACTATCACTGGCAAGATTTGCACCATGGCTCTCTCGTGGATATGGTGGAGTTCCTCGAATGAAAGGATGCGTCCATTCCTTGGTCTGCAATTCCAGAATGTGTAGACCATTTTTCTTCTTAGGCCCGTTTGTGCTCCCAAACAGTATCATCTTTTGGTCTAAGAGAATGACACTGTGGATGCCTTTTGTGCCTTGTTGGTGCCCAGTTGTTACCAGTGAGCTCTACACCATCGATCTCAAATCAAGTTACAGAACATCATTGAAATGCAATTGTTACACAAATTTATCGTCATCATCATATTATGAGAACCAAACATCAGAATTTGCCTCAAATCCTCAAGTTGTGAAGTTGAAAGTGGCCCAAGATCAATGATTTCATACCTTTGTCTACCACCACACTTTCCTCGTGGTCAATGCGTGTTACCCCCTTGCATAACACCTTTTTTCCTTGAACAACCAATGATGCCACTGCCACATGCCTTGATACAATGAGTGTTGCACTTTGGGTAATGCTTTGTCTTAGTTAACAAAGAGCGGTGCTCTAGTTTTAAAGGTAAAAAAAAGCTTCGAGAGGCTTCTCAAAACTTGGCTTTGTGGCAGCCTCATCCCTACACTTCTGGACCACCTGGCTTTGAGATCCATCCTTGTAGGATCTCCCCTCCACCTCACCCATGATATTTTAAACCTTTCGTATCCTCCCATGGCTATAAGTATTGGCTTACACCCCATCGGTAAAGGGGGGAAGATCATGTTACAACATCATAACTATGGCCAAATCTAGCCAATGAGAGTGAGCATTAGGTGGATAGGTTTGAAGCTTTGGAGGAAAGGTTTTGCTTGAGAAGAGACTTCTCAACACTAAGGTTTTTTGTTGTAATTTATCTCTCTATTTCATTTATGCAATAAAATTTCCTTTCCCATGAATGATATTGTGTATGAATCACTTCTTTCATTGTCGAATTCCTTAGTCATCAGCATAGGATCATAGATTGAATCTGGTACTTTAATATTGTATATGTTTTGTTGTGTTCTTTTTGTAGGTTAACCTGTGGAGACCAAACACTTCAAAGGCCAACCTATTATAGGCTGTGACAGGTAAAAGAGTTCATTCCAGAAATCTATTTGATCTGAGGGGAAGTACTTTTAGTTGTTGTGACTCATTTGTTCTAGCTTTGAGTGTTTTAGGCTAGGAAAACAACTTCTGTCCGCAGACAGTGAGTATTTTCGTTAACAAATCTGGTGACCATACTGGGGAGAAGATTAGAACTTCTGGTTATTCTTGTTTTTTCCCTTGCTTTGAACTTCAATTTATTGATAGATCAGATCTACTAGTTAATTAGCTAGATTTGATTTGAAATTGCTTAGATCTGCTTAGATCTATCTTGATCTACTTTTTATGATTCATTTCCTTGTTGATAATTGTCATTTGATACCAGTTATTGAATATTAACATCTTCTTTTTTCTCCTTGTGTCTTGTTTTGAAATCTACAAGTGCCACCGCACCTGGCCAGTTTTGTAAGAGAGACCACCGCACCTTCTTCAGAGGAAATAGGCGGTGCCACCGCAGTTATCCAGTGGACAGAGAGCGGTGCCACCACTCTGTTCATGTTGAAAAGCATGGCACTGGATTAGTAATGCTATGTATTCTTCTATTAACCAGCGGTGCTAGGTAGGGTTCCAATCCCAATTTGATTTTGAAATTTGGCATTTGTAATTTGGTTTTTGAGTGTTTTTGGCTTACTTTTTTTAGGAAAATGAGGTGTATTTTTGAAAAACAATTTCCCCTCATGGCCTAGGGGGGCTGGAATCATATATTCTACAGTCTCTTTGATATATATTCTCTTTTCATTCAAAGAAAAGTTTATGTTTCTTGCATTGGATGTTACATTCGTTTCTTTGCTTGAAACCTCTTGCTCCTTTCTGTAGATATTATTCATCAGAATTGAAAATTTGCAATTGATTTTCATGTGCATGTTTTGATTTTGGTTCGAGTTCTTAGAATTTGAGCATTGAATTGTGTGGGTGATTGAAATATTTTGTTTACCTTTTAATATTTGTTTCAAGAAAAGAAAGATCTCTCTCCTTTCCATATATAGTTTTCATTGAATGGAAAAGACTTGCATGCTCATACCTGCATAGTTTTGAGTTAGGTCCAACTTTCCATGCATTCACTTAACTGTATAATATAAAATTAAGTGCTATTTTAAGTTTAAAATCTTTAGCAATTTTGTGTGTTAGGTTAGATACGTGTTCCGACGCCTTTAAACGTAAGAGCTATCGTTATTTTCCTGCACTACATCTCGAGGATCATGTGGTTCTTCCACATATTGCTGGTATATCAAACAACCTTTCATGTACCTTTGTGGTATATCGAAAGGTAATTCATGTACTCAGTGGTATATAGGAAGCCCCCTTTCGAACAATTATGCATTATACTACACTACTACGGAGTGGAGCTCCCATGTACATTGTGTATATCAGGAGACACTTGTAGGGATCCTGAGACCAAATGAGAAAATTCATTTGGCCGTCCTATTATCGCAATACACCGAGAACAACACTCAAAGAGATTACTATGCACATACCATCTAGGTAGTCGGGTATTCAGGAAAGGGTACGGTCCCAATCCTCCCTGTCGCACTCTATTGTTGGATCCTATGGTATATAGCGAGTTGTGATGGTTTGATAATTCCGTGAGGATCCTAACTTTTTGTCCACTCCTTTCACATGTTTGATTGTTTCTTTAGATTGAGTAGCGCTTGTTTCCTGTACAGTTAAAAGTTTTATAAAGAGAGATATATTTTTTATATAGCTATGGCTATGCCTTCTGGTACTACCAACCAAGAGGTCCCTTCTCAAGGGGAACCTTTTGTTTTTCCTTCATTTGGAAATGTTGTTCCTCATCTCATGGACACCTTGAGTCTTCCTGGATTGACTATAGGATTACCTATATGGCTATTATCTATCCCGATTATTAAAAACCCACCTTGTGTCTTAGATGTTAATTCTCCTTCACGAGAACACCAACCTCCTGTGAATCATCCATCTTCTTTGCCAGATGTGTCTTCTCCCCTTTCTCCCTCTTCTCCGGTTGAAAGTTGTATTACTAGTAATCAGATGAAGAAGAAGAAGAAGAAAATGAAGATTAAGAAGAAGAATGGAAGACCACTAACCGAGTCTAAACCAACCACTATTCTTGGTGAGAGTGTTGAAATACTTGCCACATTAGAGGAAATTTCAACTCAAAATGGGCCTCCTAAAAAGAATTAATAAAATAATAGTTAAAATAATAAAATAATATTTATTAATTTTGGAGGAAGAAAAGAAAAAAACTACTTTTTTGTTTGTATTTTTTACATATATCCCCGTGTTTTTACTCAAATTTAGACGGGGAGAGCTCATTGGATGCGGAATTAAATTCCGCATCCAATGAGCTCTCCCGGTCGAAATTTGAGTAAAAACACGGGGAGATATGTCGAAAATACAAACAAAAAAAGTAGTTTTTTTTATGATACCTATCCCCAAATTAATATTAAAAAAGTGTTTAAGACCTATACAGTATTTCAAATTTAAAGCAATTTCATTGTCTAACATATTATGACATGGAATTTGAATCAAAGTTAAAAGGCCCATTTTGAGTTGAAATTTCCTCTAATGAAACTAATCGTAAGCCAAAATTCCCTTGCAGGCTTTGTGAGGTGATCACCTTTTAAATAATTACCTTGGTATTTCCCAAATTTTGGACATGTGGTATAGTGGCTCCCAACACCCCATGTCATCGACCTCTGGTCATCATACTGATGATACCCCATCAACCAGTGACTATGTGATTAAGAGTTGGAAAGGAAAAGTCAGAAATCCTTGCTTGTTGTGTAAGGAAATGCACCGTACTTACCTTTGTCCTCTCATGGGTGAAGCTTCAAAGTTGTTGTACGATATTATTTTTCATCATCAATGGCTTCCAACAGGGATTCCAACAGGTTATTGTAATTTTTCTCTTGACCCTCCACTGGTTGACCAAGTGGTCAATTCGGTTCCATCTATTGTTGATCCCACTCTTCCTTTGAAGAGTGAATCTCAAGTGGTCGAGTCGATGTCTTCTCCACCCAATCCCACTCTTTCTCTTGAGAGTGTTAAGACTGAAGTAGTCACTTTGACATAGTATTTGTCTTGTCCCTCTCTTCCAGTTGAGAGTGAAATGAAAACATCTGAAGTTTTCGTAGTCAGTTCTAATTGTTATACACAAGGAGAAATCCTGTTTATTTCAACAGAAACCTCTCAAAGTACTGAGGTTATTTCCTTTGATTGGAGTAATCTAATAGAATCTCGTATTCCTTCGAGTGTTTCTTTCCATATATCTATGCAAGTTATTGCTAGGAGCATGCTTCACACTAATGTAAATGAAGGGGCTTCTGTTAATATTCTATCGTCAACTTCTTTGAAAGCTCTAGGTTCTCCTCCACTTGTGACAATTTTCGACTAGATATTGGATTTTAATAGAAGACCTACTGCACCTTTAGGGATCCTTCCTCATTTTTCTATTACGTTAGGAGAGAAAACTGTATGTATCGATGTTATGGTAGTCCAAGGTCTTTTAGATTTTAATCTTCTCCTTGGACGAGATTATGTTTATGCCATGAAAGCTGTAGTGTCCACACTCTTTCGAGTGACGCATTGTCCATGTGATGGGAATATTGTGACCATTGATCAAATTTCATTTGTTAAACTCAATCATCGTATGAGTCCTAATCATCATTATTCCATGAATGTTCCAGATGTTCTTGTGGTTCCTTCCCCTTCACCAGCCATGTATATCGACTCTGACCATCATTCCAGAGTTTACTCGTTTGTAAACCAATAGCTTCTTCCCATCATGGGGAAGCTTGGGAGGCATGTCTCCAGACGTATATGGAAATCATACTGGAGTTAAGCCGCTATATTTTTATGTAATGGGAGAAACCTACCAACCTATTATTAATTTGTCACAGTAATCTAGGGACTAAAACATAGTCTCATAAGAGATTTCAGACAATTAAGCATGAAAATGACATAATGGTGCTACAAAATGAGTAGCAGCTCTGTATAATCAATAAAGAATGAGTAATACAATACAATGATCATGCAAGGTGCATGAATGCCAAGACAACTCAAATTCCCAAGGAGGTCATTCGAATTGAATGAATGGGTGTAGCTTAACTGAATGTCAGCCACAGTAAACACACCTAGTTAACCCAGTGATCAAGCCATGATTGAATCAACTGAGTCCTAACTGTATCAGAGTGTAATGGATGACTGAGTCTAACTGAAAGTAGCTCAGACACATGTCACTGCATGCCAATCAACAAGTGGTAGCGCATCATTAACTCCAATGAACCCAATGAGGTTAACTGAAGTCAAACTGGTCATCATAAGTGGTTGGAAGTGCCTTAGTTGTCTCCAGTTCATAAATAATAATAAAAATAATCAAATAAATGAATGGAGGCGCCTTCACCACTTGGCTTAATTGATTGTAACAATCAGTTAGCAATTAGGTGCATTTATGACACTCAGATCACCCCAAAATGGCTCCCCGATTGAAGGAGGAAGCCCAGTTAGCCTCCCTGATTGAAGGAGAAATCCCAGTTAACCTCATTGATTGAAGGTGAAGGCTTAGTTGACCTCCTTGATTGAAGGTAGGCGTGGGTGTGCTCATGCTGATGTCATAGTGTGCTCATCTGATGCTGATTAAGTCAATTAAACTTAGGATAGTGGTTTAATAAGGCCAAATTGACCAAATTAAGTGTGCATGTTGGGTAAATGACTTGAACACCCCCCCTTAAGCTATACTCAGGAGGAGTAAAAAAAATGCATGAAATGCTAGGGCCCCAAAAACAAAGTCCATAGGTCACCCTGTACATTAATGTAACTCAAACAATGCTAAAAAATAAATCTAAGTGAGGAAAGAGGGAAAACCCAGTGGGAAACCCCCCCCCTCAAGTTGAACACTAAAAGTAATCTGATCACTCTGATGAACTCACCCCCAACAGTGAAATGAGGTAAGTGGACTTCTTCTCTGAAAATCTCTTGGTGAAGATGTCTACAATCTGCTCATCAGTAGGGCAGTATTGCAGAATGATGGTCCTATCATGCACCAATTCCCTGATATAGTGCATGTGTATGTATACATGCTTGGTCCTCTTCCTGGTAACTGGATCTATGGATATCTTAATAGCACTTTGATTTTCACAAAAGAGGACAGTGAACAAAGTACTACTAAGATCAAACTCTGAAAGAATGCCTTGCAACCAAATAGATTGGATGCAAGCATTCACCGCTCCTTGGTACTCGGCCTCTGTTGAAGACAATGCTATGGTGGCCTACTTTTTGATAGAACAAAAAATGGGGCCACCACCAAACATGAATACATATCCAGAAGTAGACTTCCAATCAATAGAATCACTCGCCTAATCAGAATCTGTGTAACCAACTAGCTCTAGCTCAAAGTCTGCAGCATAGTGAATGCCGTAGGTCCTGGTTCCCTGAATATACTGGAGGATCCTCTTGGCTGCCTTCCAATGAATATCATGAGGCTACTACATGTATCTTGACACAACATTCATGGAATAACATATATCATGCCGAGAATGAGTCAAGTAAAGCAAGCTACCAATCAGCTGTCGATAAATAGTGCAGTTCATGGGAGGTGTGCTTTTTCTTTATTCAAGGCTGATACATGAAAGGAAAGGGAATGGAGAAGCCTTACATTCAGACATATTAAACTTAAATAATAGGTATGATATGCATTTGGACTGAGTGACCATTATCCCATCAATATTTTGCTCAATTTCGAGCCCCAAAAATTGCTTCAAGAGCCCCAAATCGCTCATTTCAAATGCATTGTGGAGGGCAGTTTTGATGGCTGAAATAGAAGCAACTGTGCTACCTGTAATCAGTAAGTCATAAACATATAAATAAATAATAATAAAATTACCATCATACTGCTGTAGATACACATTCGGATCTAATTTACACGTTTGGAAGTTTTGTGAGAGAAAAAAGGCATCTATCTTGGAATACCACTCTCTTGGGGCTCGTTTTAACCCGTATAGTGACTTCTTTAGTTTGCAAACCAAAGATGAATACAAAATGTATCCCTCAGGATGCTTCATGTATATCTCCTTATGAATATATCCATGTATAAAGACATACTTAACATCCACATGATGCACTTCCCAGTGCTTAGATGCAGAAATTGCCAAAACTAGGCGGATGGAGTCCAGTTTTGCAACTGGTGCAAAAGTCTCATGGTAGTCCACAACTTGGAATTGGGAGAAACCTTTTGCTACCAGAATTTTCTTATATTTTCAGTTTGTTCCATCATCAACAACCTTAGTTTCAAACACCCACTTGCATTGAACCAATTTCCTCCCCGGAGGAAGAGAAACTAGCTCCCAAGTAGTGTTTTTCTAAAGAGAATTCATCTCTTCGTCCATGGCAGCTTGCCATCTCGGATCCTTCCGAGAATGGTAGAAAGACTTAGGATCTGAACTTATCATTAAATAACAAGATTCAGAAAACAAATAATCAGGACAAGAGAGTGCAATACCTGCTCTTTGGAAATCAGACCGTGTTCTTCTTGGATCATCCAGATTTCCAATGTTTTCACTTGCGGAGGAGAGTGTCTGTCTGGCCCAAGTTGGGAGATGATTTTGTACTTCAGGTTCTGATTCAGCATATGATGTTTTCTTTTCACTAATATCAGAAATTAGAGGATACAAATCAGGGTCATCACCCCCAATTCCATCATCCAAATATTCAGTAGAATAGGAAGGAAATTCAGCAGTTTTCTCCTTGACTAGTTCTACCTCCTGAAGAGGCTCATCGAATAGGACACTCCTTTCAACGATGAATTGTTTTTTTTTATATAAAAAATCTTGAAAAATTTATATTCATTAGGATACCCAATAAACAAGCATTCGATGCTTTGTGGTTGCAAATCCCTCCTTTTATCATGCGGAATTTGGGCCCATGCAGTGGACCCAAATACCCTGAGATTCGACACATCCGGATTGTGTCCGAAGTAGGCTTCGAAAGGGATCTTCCCTTTCATGGATGAGTGTGGAACTCTATTCTGAATATATGCTGTAGCATTCATGGATTCAGCCGACAAATTTGCAGCCAAATTCTTTGCTTCTAGCATGCAAGTGGTCATCTCCTTGAGAGACCGATTCTTTCTCTCTGCTACACCGTTCTGCTGGGGAGTGTAGGGAACTGAATGTTGGATCTGAATACCACTTTGGGAACATATATGCAGCAACTAATTACTGATATATTTCTCTTCATTATCAGTTCTCAAAATCTTGATCTTTTGCTAGATGCATTCTCAATCAATGCCTTCAAATTAGTGAATTTTTCCAAGACTTTCGACTTCTTTTTGATAAAAAAGACCCACGTGTATCTGGAAAAGTCATCAATGAAAGTGAGAACGTAACTTGATCCATTCATGGATGTGGTAGGCATGGGTCCACTGATATCAGATGTTAAATTTTCATATGCTTAGCTAAGACATCAGTATTTCATTTCATTTTCATAACAAAAGCATATAAACAGGATCACTGAAAGATAGACAAGCACAACCATACAAAAGGAACACAAAGTTTTATCCTGGGAAAACCCTAAAGGGAAAAACCCAGCAAAATATTCCTCAATATAGATGCCCCAAAAAGATAAAAGATAAAACCAGCAAGGAGATCAAAG
>LPNX010750837.1:75835-114645 GCA_001517045.1 Pseudotsuga menziesii
TCCAATAATGCGCTACACAAGTGAGAGTGTGTGTCTCAAATGAGGAGCACCACACCTCTATTTATATTCATCCATTCACTTTAACTAACTCATTTGACATGTAAGCTTGAGTTAAATCATGTAGGCTCGAGTTACACATGTAGGCTCAAGTAACCACACTGGGGTGCTAATGACCCACCTTTACAATTAGAGGGGACTACCTCATGAATATTATAAGTTATTCTGATTAGAAGCATCGGGGTATAAAGTAATATAAGTGGTTCTCCCGGTAGGACCATCGGGGACCACAAAAGATACATATAGAATATTCTTCGAAGTTACAATATTTCAACACTCCCCCTTAACGAGAAGGGTATTCTACAACAACATCAACAACACCAATAGTAGGAGAGAGATAGAGGACATCATCAACATCAGCAGGGTAACACATCTATAAATCATTGGAAGCTTTTCAACATCATGTAGTCTTCATCTTCAGTCTTCAGTCTTCAGTAACAACAACACTCTGACTATTTTGATCAGCAACAACTTCTTCAGTATTTTGACTTCTCAAACAGCATCATCATCATCATCATATTCTGATCTTACGATCAGCAACATCAGCAACATCATCATCAACACTTTTACCTTTCGATCAGCATCAACATCTTCAATACTTTGACCTCTCGATCAACAACAACTTCAGCAACATCTTCAGCATTTTGACCTTTCGATCAACAACAACTTCAGCAACATCTTCAGTACTTTGACCTTTCGATCAGCGACATCTTCAAGAACATCTTCAGCACTTTGACCTTTCGATCAGCAACATCTTTTGAAAACATATTCAGTATTTTGACGCTTTTGATCAGCAACACCATCATCATCATACTCTGATATTTCGATCAGATACATTATCATGAAAAAATCATCATCATCAAAAGATCATTATTGTCAAAACATCAACATCATCAAAATATCATTATTGTCAAAACATCAACATCATCATCATCAAAATATCAGCATCAAAATATCATCATCATCACACTCTGATATTTCAATCATTATCATCATTATCATCAGCCTCTGATCTTTTGATTAGAAACATCATCAACCGAACATCATCATACTCTAACATCAACTCATCATCATATTTTGATCTTTCGATCAATACGTTATCATCATCATACTTCGATAATACGACATCATCATCATCAGGATCTCATCATCATCACATTCTGATATTTCGATCAGAAACATCATCATCATCATCGCATTCTGATCTTTCGATCAGAAAATATCATCATCATCAGCAACATCATAATCATAAGCAACTTCTGATCTTCCGATCAGAAAACATCATCATCATCATATTCTGATCTTTCGATCAGAGAACATCATCATCAACAGATTCTGATCTTTCAATCAAAGAAACATCATCATCATCACATTCTGATCTTTCGATCAAAGAACATCATCATCATCAGCAATAGCATCATCATCATATTCTGATCTTTCAATTAGAGAACATCATCATCATCAGCAACTTCTGATCTTTCGATTAGAGAACATCATCATCATCAACAACATCTGATCTTTCGATCAGAAACATCATCATCATCATCACACTCTGATCTTTCGATCAGGAAACATCATCATCATCATCAGCAGCCCACAGTACAAAGACAAAGAAGTCTTTGGATCTCTTTTGGACTTAAAGTCCAAGGATGATGCAATCCTATCACATTCTCGACAACCGAGGTCACCGGATCCATTTTGAATTGAGGTTCAAGGATGATACAATCCTGCCACATTCTCAATGACTGAAGTTACACCGGATCCATTCTGAACCAAAGTTCAAGGATGATACAATCCTACCACATTCTTGATGACCAAAGTTACACTGGATCTGTTCTGAACCGAAGTTCAAGGATGATACAATCCTGCCACATTCTCGATGACTGAAGTTACACCAGATCCGTTCTGAACCGAAGTTCAAGGATGATACAATCTTGCCACCTTCTCGATGACCGAAGTTACACAGGATCCGTTCTGAACACATTCTCGATGACCAAAGTTACCCCGGATCCTTTCTGAACCGAAGTTCAAGGATGAAACAATCCTGCCACATTCTCGATGATCGAAGTTACCCCGGATCCATTCTGAACCGAAGTTCAAGGATGATACAATCCTGCCACATTCTTGATGACCGAAGTTACACCGGATCCATTCTGAACCGAAGTTCAAGGATGATACAATCTTGCCACATTCTCGATGACCGAAGTTACACAGGATCCGTTCTGAACACATTCTCGATGACCAAAGTTACATCGGATCCATTCTGAATCGAAGTTCAAGGATGATACAATCCTGCCACATTCTTGATGACCGAAGTTACATCGGATCCATTCTGAACCGAAGTTCAAGGATGATACAATCCTGCCACATTCTTGATGATCGAAGTTACACCAGATCCGTTCTGAACCAAAGTTCAAGGATGATACAATCCTACCACATTCTCGATGACCGAAGTTACACTGGATCCGTTCTGAACCAAATTTCAAGGATGATACAATCCTGCCACATTATCGATGACTGAAGTTACACCGGATCCGTTCTAAACCAAAGTTCAAGGATGATACAATCCTGCCACATTCTCGAGGACCGAAGTCACCGGATCTATTCTGGATAGATGTCCCAGGAGGATACAATCCCTCTTCATTCTCGATGACCGAGGTCACCGTATCACTTTAGGGCAAGAGCCCAGGGATGATACAATCCCACTGCAACATCACTACTCCCCCTTTCGAGGAAGGTCTTTCTGAACAACACCAAGCTTGTCTCCAAAGTGTTCGAACTTTACTCGAAACAGAGGCTTCGTCAGTACATCATCATCCAAACCATCATCATCTATATCTTCAGTATGTGAATACTGAACTATCACCATCTGTATCTCCAGTATGTGAATACTAAAAGCATTGTCACCTCTATATTCAGTATAGAAATACGGAATCACCATCATCTACATCTACAGTATGTAAATACTGAAACATCATCTATATCTTCAGTATGGGAATACCGAAATCATCATCATCTGCATCTTATCTCGTATGTAGAAATACCAAATTTCTATGTATTACAACGAAACATAGGGTTCTCTGTCATCACAACTCTTGTTATCCCATAGAATCATTGTAGTATCCATCTTCAGGTCTAAGAGACCTGACATCAGCTTCTGAATCCATATGGATTCACAACTTAGCAGAGCAATCTGTTATGTATTCTGCTTCAGCCATGCTAAGAGAAACACTGGACTGTTTCCTGCTAAACCATGAAATCATAGCAGATCCCAAACTATAACATCCACCTGATGTGCTCTTTCTATCTGAGTTACTTCCAGCCCAATCTACATCTGTATAGCCATACAATCTATGGCTTCCATCATAGTATAGACCAAAATCTATAGTCCCTTTCAGATATCTCATCACATGTTTTGCAGCTACTAGGTGAACCCGTCTTGGTTGAACAAGATATTGACTTAAGGTGTTCACAGCAAAAAAAAATGTCTGGTCCAATAATCTGTCTGTATTGAGTCACATCCATTAACTTTGATGAGTCGTCAGCTAACAACTTCAGGTTGGAATCCATGGGTGTGGTCATGGCTTTGCATTCCAACATATCAAATCTTTTCAAACTTTGCACTACATACTTTCCCTGATTTGAGAAAGATTCCTTCATACTTCCAGTCCTAGGAAATAAGGTATTAGACCAAAGTCTAAATTCTTCAGCGAACTTCTTCTTGCATTCTACAATCTGTTTCTCATTCCCTATCAGAAATAGATCATCCACATATAGTAATAATATGAGAGGTTTGTCTTCTACAACCTTGTAGTAAAGGTTAGGATCGACTTTACTCTTGGCAAAGCCCATGCTCGTCAGGAAACTATCTATTCTTCCGTACCAAGCTCTGGGAGCTTGCTTCATAGACGTCCTTCTTCAACTTGCATACATGATTCCATCTGTCTTCAACTTCAAATCCTCATGACTATTTGATGTAAAACTCTTCCCCAATCATACCATTAAGGAAGGCTTTTCTGTACTTCATCATGGAAGAAACTACCATGATAGTTCTGAAGGAAGTGTACCTTGCTTCCTAGAGTAAGTGCCTCTTCAGAATTAATTCCCTCTTTCTGATAGAAACCTCTAGCCACAAGTCTTCCCTTACTTCTATCAACAACATAATTTATCTTACAAATCCATTTGGAAGATACCACATTCTTGATTTTTGGTTTGAGTACTATATCCCAAACATCATTCTAGTATCATAACATCTTCTATGAGTTTGTCTTGTCAGGTCATCAACATATCCTAGTCTTCTGCATTCAACCTTGAAGTTTGGGACCCACTTTACTCTTGGTAAAGTCTCAACCCATCACAAAGCTATCCATCATGTTGTACCTTGTCGAAATCAGATATCTTCTGCAGTCACTCCCCCTGAAGTGGAGTATCATCTTCCTTCTTCATTCTGTACAGGTGGTTCTATGCTTGATATATACTTGTCAATAGAGTATGTCATGTCATAGTTTATTCTTTCTAAGGAAAATCACAAACCTTGCTTTGTACACTTGTTCTTGTAGATCCATATGGAAGATACTGTGTACTTCCCTTTATGTCTCGAAATCATATCATATACATCATTCCCCATGATCAACTATTATTCTTTGATCATAGCTTCTTTCATAGCATTCTTTTCTTCATCTTGAGTTATATTTCGTACCCATGGCGGTCTTCATCCTTCGGGGTGGATCTACCGCTCTCTGAAGCTCTTTCTTCCGTCATGGTGTCTCTGATCCTGGGAGCTTCAGATTCATGTTTATTGGAGTGAATTTTGAATTGTCATCACTTGTTCTTCGGAACAAGTCTCATCCTTTTTTTCTTGTAGGAGGTTGTTTAGGACCTTTCCTACAATTCAAATGCACCAATTGCATGGTTAGAACTATTTCATAAAACATATGCATAACGACAAATTTTATGCATCATGCAACTATTTAGCCAATACAACATTCATCCATATCTCACAGAAACTTTCTAGATGCCTTCCATCTACCAAGACATCATTGAGATTGTGCACTAATCCAATATGTCAGCAAGGAGGTTTCATTATAGATAAGTAGCAATGGAGATATGTATAGCACCATGAGATACTTACCGATCACATGCATATTACTGGTATACAGTCATTAATGCAAACAATCTATCATGCATAACACATCAATTGAATATAATCAAATGCATAACAAAACAATATCATTCAATGACAATTGAATACTTATCTTTTGTTTGTTTTGTGGGTAGACTCCTTCTTGATCATTCTCCTTCATCATCTTCTTCATTCATGAAATCATCATTTCTTATCCAAATGATAAGATGGATAAGAGGTTCGTCAAGAATTGAGTTCTTCATATTCCTCATCGCTTGAGGGATCTTCTTTGAATGGTGAGAGCTTGATCTTCAATTTGCTCCCATCTTTATTCTTCTCTTCTTAGAGTCAACTGAAAGTAATCACTTCCTTCTGGCACACATTACTCACATGAATGAATCCCATGATCATGGGAGGCCATTCAAGGTGGCTATCACCACTTCTGCATTCTCTGCTTCTTCTTCTACCGCTTCAAGATGTCATGCATTCTGGATCTTCACATTCTTCAACTGTTTTCTCAAATCCATCTTCTGAATTATGTTTATAGCTTGATCAAGGAATCAAACATCTTTGGTGTCTTTAGGGAAGACACTTGTGGTACAAGTTGATCCGTGATTGAATCAACAATGATCTTCTTGGCCTTGATCAAGTTCTTCTTGTGTAAGGTTTTGAGGCTCATATCCTTCTAGAACTGGAACCTCTCTACTCATGTAGGTGTCCAATTAATTTTCTTCAAAGAGATCAAATACTTCCATGCTTGGAATTTTTCAAATTCACCAAGCTTATCATCAAGCTAATGTGATAGATCACTTTGAAATGAGAACCTCAAATGCAAATAGCAAAAGATTAGATCTTACCGATTTGAGGTGTCCGTCCTACTTCCGGAGCTGGCTGATCTAGGGTTTGTCAGAGAAACCCTAATTTTCAAAACTTGGAATATTTCAGATCTGATTGGATATAAATATAGATCTCTTCAAATGGAGCTGTCCAATGTACTCCTTTTCTGAAAACAGTGGAGGGAAGCTCCCGGAACAGGAAGCCCTAGTTTTCCAATTTCTTCTGCAGAAATTCCTATTAATGTTTCTATGATATCCCCTAAAGTACTACTCCTCTGTGTTTGGAATTTCTCACTGAGGTAACCTCACATGTCCTTGATCCAAAACCATAGGTTTCATCAGAATTGGTTTCACCAATTGGGATTTATGATCATTTTCCCAAGGTGACCTGTTACAGGACTGTTCAGAATAGTGAAGTTGTATGGCATGCCACGTGTCACTGGTTCATATTCTGGGACTGATATTCAGACCACATAAATTAAAGTCCATTCCCTTTGTGCAACATCTTCAGGAATTTGATTTGGACCTCTGTAGCCCAAGCTATAGCAATTTTCCCCAGGTGTCCTGTTTAGTGATGAATTATGGAAGAGGATGGAACCCTAACTTGGAGGGATCATATCTCCTAGAATATAGAGAATACGAGGCTGAATTTTGGACACAGTATACAGATGGATTGTATCTATGGCCTCTGCAAATTTCATCTCTTGAAACTTCTCCAATCGTGGGAGATATTGAATGTACCAAAACGTAGCAGTTTTAGTATTTAGGGTTTTTCTAGCTCGGGGTCAAACTAGGGTTTGACTTTTCCGGAGTTTCACCCAACCAAAAAACTTGATCCAGGTCTGTAGACTTCGATTTTGATGAGGAGATAAATCCTATGATGGGCTCACTAAAAAATTCTTCTTCTTGAAGAAGCCCTAATTTTTCGCAAGGAAAACTGAAAATGCTTGGAATTGAATTCCGCTTCGACAGAAAGATGCGCCCTTCAATGGAGAGTCAGCCTAGCCTTCTTTTGCTGATCAATTGTGGAGAGAGAACCAAAAAGTAAGAATCCCTAGATTCTGTAGCTGCACAATGTCTTCTTTTCAGGGTGATTCTGATACCATGTTAAATTTTCATATGCTTAGCTAAGACATCAGTATTTCATTTCATTTCATTTTCATAACAAAAGCATATAAATAGGATCATTGAAAGATAGACAAACACAACCATACAAAAGGAACACAAAGATTTATCCTGGGAAAACCCTAAAGGGAAAAACCCAGCAAAATATTCCTCAATATAGATGCCCCAAAAAGATAAAAGATAAAACCAGCAAGGAGATCAAAGCCTGATCCTCCTCCTTCTCCAGCTACTTCTCTTCTCCACTAATGCGCTACACAAGTGAGAGTGTGTCTCAAATGAGGAGCACCACACCTCTATTTATATTCATTCGTTCACTTTAACTAACTCATTCGACATGTAGGCTTGAGTTACACATGTAGGCTCAAGTAACCACACTGGGGTGCTAATGACCCACCTTTACAATTAGAGGGGACTAACTCATGACTCTTATAAGTTCTTCCGATTAGAAGCATCGGGGTACAAAGTAATACAAGTGGTTCTCTCGGTAGGACCATCGGGGACCACAAAAGATACATATAGAATATTCTTCGAAGTTACAATATTTCAACATCAGAATGTATTAGCCCCAAGATGCATGATGCTCGGCTTGCCTTCCCCCGATCAAACTTATGCTCAGGGTGCTTTCCAACAATACAACCCTTGCAAATTTCGGTGGTAGCTTTGATGATTGGGAGGCCTTCAACCATGGAATTATTCTGTAATTTATGCAAGTACTTAACGTTCAGGTGGCCGAATCTCTCATGCCAAAGTATACTAACCTCATTTCCATGAGTCAGCAATGCAGTGGGCTTTGCATCCACCACAAAATGGGAGAACTCATAGGCTTTTGCATGATCGTTTGCAAGGCCTTTTGCTACAAGTTTTCCGGATGCAAGTTCTATGATCTCTACATAATCTGGGCCAAAGGAGACTCTCTTGGGAACTCCTGTATGTCTCATTTGATAAACACTTAGGAGGTTTGATGCAAGAGATGGTACATACAGAACATTGGAAAAATAACCATGCTCAAGATTTACAGTACCTTGTCCTTCGGATATGATAGTGAATTCATCTCCCATGTGGATGGAAATGGTTTTTTTGATCTCTAGAGATGAGAAAGAGTCTCTTTCATCCATCATGTGATTCGAAGCTCCATAATCTATCAAAAGAGATTTGGACTTCAAAGTGCTTGCCATGAGTGCATGACCTCTTTCATGCTGTGGTTCCCGATCTTGTTGATCTCTCCTCCGAAAGCTTTCCGGAAGATTGATGTGAGTTTTCTCAAGAAGAGAAGTAGCTTCAGCAAGTTTCTTTTTCATGCAGGCATGTTCAGGGTGCAATTCCTTCCCACAGTATGAACTCTTGACTTTTTCCTTTCCATGATGCCCTTTGTTTTTGTTCTTCTTTGAGCTGGAAGGCTCTTCTTGCTACTGGTTTTCAACTTTTGGCTTAGGAGCTTCAAATTTGGTTTTTGGGTTCTTATGCTGCTTTCTTATACCCTTCAGATCTTTGGGCCCCGAAGCATAGAGGGCTTGATCATGGAAGGATCTGATGATCCCCATCTGGACACGCTTATCATGTTTACTTGTTAGGGACTCAATGAAGGCATTGAGTGAAGGCATTTTCCATCCAGGGGTTGTGAGATTCCATGCACGGAATGTAGAAACAAACACCGAATAATCAGTTCCAAGTTTGGAGAGAATAGCGAGGATGAGCTGATCATCCTCCTTCTCCACCTTACACTGCTTCAACAGTAAGACAATGTGCTTGAATTTTGTGAAAAAATCATTTAAGGTCTCGAAATTGGAAGGTTGGAGAGACATCAACTTGTTTTCAAGCTGTTAAACTCTCAAATCATCCTGTTTTCCATACAGGGTGTCCAATTTGTCCCAAATTTCCTTTGGAGTCTTCAATCCCAAGAGGTGGAAAAGAAGATCCCTGGAAATAGAGAGGCATAAGAAACTGAATGCTTCATCTTTCTTGTTCAAGAATCTATCTTTATATATCACATGAGTAGGCTCTTCTTCAGTGTCCATAGTGACCCGGTAGAGTCCTCTGGCACGTAGCTGGATCTCCATATCTCCTTTCCATGAATGGAAATTGAACGGAGTCAAGAGTTCGACGGAAGAAGCCATCTCAAACTGCTATAGTGAATGCTTTTCACCTGTTAAAACCTGCAAATCACAACAAAAGGGGCATCGTAAGGTCGAACAACCTGCACATTTTAGGCTTTCATCACACCCAACATAATTGATCAAACAAGATTGATCAACAATTCCTTAACTTGGGGTATTAAGTGGTAAGCCTTTGCTTCTGGTGCAGTGCTGGAATTTTGAGCTTTTGCTCAATTTTTCATGCAAGATCTGTCAAAAACCATGTTTTTGAGAGATCTGAGCTTCGTCCTGCTACGAGCTATGATACCATATTAATCTGTCACAGTAATCTAGGGACTAAAACACAGTCTCATAAGAGATTTCAGACAATTAAGCATGAAAATGGCATAATGGTGCTGCAAAATGAGTAGCAGCTCTGTATAATCAATAAAGAATGAGTAATACAATACAATGATCATGCAAGGTGCATGCATGCCAAGACAATTCGAATTCCCAAGTAAGTCATTTGAATTGAATGAATGGGTGTAGCTTAACTGAATGTCAGCCACAATAAACAAACCTAGTTTACTCATTGATCAAGCCATGATTGACTCAATTGAGTCCTAATTGTATCAGAGTGTAATGGATGACTGAGTCTAACTAAAATTAGCTCAAACACATGTCACTGCATGCCAATCAACAAGTGGTAGCACATCATTAACTCTAATGAACCCCGATGAGGTTAACTGAAGTCAAACTGGTCATTAGAAGTGGTTGGAGGCATCCTAGTTGTCTCCAGTTCATAAAAAATAATAAAAATAATCAAATAAATGAATGGAGGTGCCTTCACCACTTGGCTTAACTGATTGTAACAATCAGTTATCAATTAGGTGCATTTATGACACTTAGATCACCCCAGAATGGCTCCTCGATTGAAGGAGGAAGCCTAGTTAGCCTCACTGATTGAAGGAGGAAGCCCAGTTAACCTCCCTGGTTGAAGGTGAAGGCTTAGTTGACCTCCTTGATTGAAGGTAGGAGTGGGTGTGCTCATGCTGATGTCATAGTGTGCTCATCTAATGCCGATTAAGTCAATTAAACTTAGAATAGTGGTTTAATAAGGCCAAGTTGACCAAATTAAGTGTGCATGTTGGGTAAATGACTCCAACACCTATAGAAATCATGTTGCTTAAGAACTTCTGTGAACAAAGTTCCTATTCTGTGTCAAGGTATTTAAAAAATGAAACAGGTTCCCAAGCCCAGTTTACCTTTTGGTTTAAGGTTGTGTAAAAATGAAGCCATTCTTGAGCATAGTTCATTTTCTATGTCAAGCTCGCTAAAAAATGATATAGGCTTTTTCAAGCAAAGTTTATCTTTGATTCAAGCTTGCATAAAAATGAAACCATCCTTCAAGCATAGTTCTTTTATGTTTCAAGCTTGTGTAATAATGAAACAGGTACCCACAAGCATAGTTCTTTTCTGTCTCAAGTTTGTATAAAAATGAAACAGGTTATCCTTTTGAAGTGAGTCTTCCATAATTTTTTTAGGACTGGAACCTTCATTTCATCTTCCTTTAGATCCTCTTTCTTTTGTAATCTCTGGTGAACCTTTTCTTAGTAATATCCCATAGTTTTATGTTTGGTAAAGGAAAAAGAGTAGGAAGATGAAACGAAGGTTGGGGGACATGTATTCAACCTATTTATGTTGAAGTTGAACCTATAGATAGTTTTTACTAGGGGAAAGAACCAACCTCTGGAAATCATGTTGGGAAAATATTGCCAAAAAGATTAGTGTTGAGCATATTTTCTTTTAGTTTCAAGCTCGCTAAACCATGAAACAACATTCTGAGCACAGTTCATTCTCTATTGCAAGCTTGTTAAAAAATGAAGCAGATACCCTGAGCATTCTTCCAACTCATCTTCGAGCTCGTTAAAAACAGTAAGATGGTGTTGAGCTTACTTTTTACATTTTTTGTGCTTTGCTTAAAACATGAAAAATGGTTTGATCTTATGTTATCATTTTTTCGTGCTCTATATTTCAAACATGAAATTTTTTTTGAGCGCTATTTTAAAACTTCGGTCGTGCTCGTTAAACCTAGTACTAAATTTATGAGTCAAATTTTACTTCTTTTTCAGGCTCGTTAAACTCCTTTTCATGAACATAAACCCTATTAGAGTCCTTTTTAAGATTTTTTTAGGCTCTTAAGATGTGAAAATATTTTCGAGTGAACTTGTCTTCTTCACGCTCGTAAAATGACCTAAAGAGTCATCTTTTTGATGGTAGTTTATCCATTTTTTGGTTCAGATCGACTAAATTACGAAAATAGAATACTCTAGTCGTTGACTAGAAGAGTTCTATAAGGTATTATTTTATACTTATTTGGGCCTTAGAGACTAAATCATATGAAAAAGGACCTTTTGGAGTCTTCTTCCATTTCATTTAGACTCTCTAAACATGAACAATACCGAGTTTTCTTTCACTGGACTCGTTAAATTAAACACTGAGAGATCCTCTTCTGGGAACGAATCCCTCATTTCTTAGGTTTGGAAAACATATGATAAATTTTTTTTTCTATGATAAGCTACAACGAGTGTTTGGTACCCTCTTTGAATTTGTAAAAATGAAAAGAGGCACCCACCAATCATGATGGGGAAAGTAAGGGAAAGAGAACTATATTTAATTTGCAATAATGGAGGTTTATAGTCGAGTCTTTGAATGTGGTAGTTGTATGCATTTCATTCAGTCAGTTGGGTATTCAAATTGCTTTCGAGTCGATCCACTTTCATGAGTCATGTTACTCCTTTGAGTATTTCAAATTATGCATCGTCCATCATCGCATTATGTCTTGGTATTTGTCTCGTCAAGTCAATGCTTCCAAGTCTTCGGTCATGCCGCCTTATGTTCAAAATAAAATTGTATTGAGATTTTTCATCCATAGTTAAAATTACCTTTGTGTTAGTTACCTTTGAGTCAATCCTATGGTTACTACATACTCAAATTCTAGAACTTTTCTCCTAGTCTCGTGTCATTGATGTGGGATTCATCATGGACCTCCTTCGACGAGACTTTTTCTATTGAATTCAACTCATCATCTGAGAATTAGTCTTAGAAACAAAATAGTACCTTGAGATATGTATCCATCAATGGTAGATTCTCTTTCTTTCGAAAATAGGTTTACATCATTGACCTTTGATCGAAAGATTCAATTGAATGTTTGACATCAAAACATCTATTCACATTTGGGGGATTGTACTGGAGTACCTTGCGAATCATTGACATCAATGGTGATCTCCCTCACACTTGTTAACGATTCTCATCATTGACCGGTAATCAAGTGGTTTCTTCCATGTTCGACATCAATAGATTGTAATCATAGGGATAAAATCATACTTTGTTGAAGATGAGACGAAGAAATTGGGTATCTGTTAAGTGCTCATTGCTTTCCCCAGGTTACAATGGAGTATTTGTATAAGTCCTAGAATGGATCCACATTTGTATGGTCGTGTTTGTGCTCAAATTTGCATATGTATGACATAGATATACATTGTATGTATGGTACCTATGTCCAAGTTTGAGTCTTCTTCGCATGGATCTATGCTATATTCTAGTAGCCATGCTTGTTTGTACTTCACATGGATTTTCATTGTATTGATCAGCAGCCATGGATTTCCATGGTTTCCTATCCACATAGTACAAAACCTTTGAGTTTGTTGTGATTGCCATATTGCCATCAAGTACATTTGCAAGATTAATCAGGCTGAAATCATTGTGATGGATGCATACTGATTCATTCTATTATCTTAAGGGTGGAACATTGGAAATTGATGATGTGGGAATTATCTGTGATAATAATTGAAACACAATAGGCATTCATCATACTGGGAAGCTGACAACAGGTCCAAAAATAAAAAAATTTATTTGATATATAAACGATGCCATCATCATCTTATCAAGGTACAGGATGTATCCAAGAACATTTATCAAACTCTACATTATTTTTAGGGCAACCTTTCATGCCATGCTTAGTGCAAACATGTTACAAAAGCTTGATTTCTAACCACATTAAGTGAAAACAGTGTAACGGCTGAATGCCTATTATGTGTAGGGAAGTTTGCTACTTCTGACAGAATCTCCTTTACTATTTTCTTGCTTGGATTTTTGGAGCTCTATTAAATAAAAATTTTTTGTTGCTCATGCACCCTAGGCCTATGTTATAATAGAAAAAACTTAGTGGATAAATGTTTCAGAAAGTGATGAATTTGATCTTTTATTTTTGAATTTGTCTGATTTGAGTTTTGACACATACCAAGAGAAAAGAACAAAGAATATAGAATCTTATTTTATGATCTTCTATTGGCTACTCTATGACCAGATCTTTCCCAAAGGTAAAGGCTATGCATCTAGAGCAAATATGCTAACATAACTAATTTAATAACCAACTGAATAAATATAAATGGAACTTGAAGTTATGCATCACATTAAGATATAAGGTAGAGTAAAATCAAGTATTGAAAAAAAAGTAGAGTAAAATCAATTCAAATATGGTACACTTACAATCTATTGGATTTTCTACGTGGAAAATAAATTCAAATATCATACACTTACTAGTTTTTTTTTATGTTACAAGGAAGAGAAGCCTAGCTAGGGTGTGCCAATCAGTAAGATGATGTGTAATAGGTTAATAAGAATTCAGAACTTCAGATTTTTAAGGAAAGGTTAAATCAAAATTTTATCTATCAATCTTTAGATAGGAACACAGTTCTTCGAGTATTTTTTAAATATTTTTTGTATTTTTGGATTTAGTTTACATAATCATCAATCATAATTGATTATAAAGATTTCTCAATCTATATTGATCTTTAAATCTTAAAATTGAATTACAAACAAGATATTCAAATAAATATAAATGTAAAAGAATAATTACAAGAGACATTGAGATTAATCCTTTGAAATATAACCCTTGTATTGATAATTTCCAAAAGAGATTGGAAAGATCCAACTACCACAACAACAATTTGACAAAACATTCCAGAGCCTTCTAGCTCTATAAATAGATTCTTAATAACTATTTGTGGTACCATCTTTAACGAGTACCATCACCTTCTAGGATTTATTTAATAAAAATAACCCTTTTACATTAAGTAGCTACCCACTAACTATCGAATCAACCTTATTACAAGAAAGTGGCCTCACACATTAATTGATTAACCCCAAGTGCTTGAAAGTCGGGAGGTTAGGGTAATATTCTAACATGGTCCCCCCTTCAAAGGTAGCATTGTCCTCAAGCTTGGATATGTTGAAATTGTTGTAAATATGATGATGGTTCCCAAGAGACATCCTCGAGTTGCATATATTTTCACTGGATCAAAATTTACTTGATGACATGTTGACATAATAAACACTCCCTACTTGTCAATGTTAATTTCACATGTCGTATATGAACTCTATTCTCAATAATTTATGAAATTACAAATAGAAACACATTTGAAATTTGACTCATCATGCAACATAATTAAAACTGGAAATCACAGACACTTGACACTTGTTTACCCTAAAAAATCCCAACTTGGGACAAACCAACAAACTATAATTTTATTAATGATAAAATCCTAGGCTTCCGTGCCGGGAATATGACCCACTGAGGAAAATAAAAATTAGTAAATAGCCAATCCTTACACACCTCAAGATCAGTCCTTCGATCTTGTTGGTTGGCTGCTATCTCCCTTGTTGCACCTTTTCACTTTTACTCTAACCTTGCCCCTGCACCTACACACTTGGTTGAAAGTCCTTCTCCAACCATTGAATGAGATCTCATTCATTTTGTGTGTCTGTTGCACGTTATCCTCTCCTTAGGATTTATTTGAGATTATATCTTAAGATTCACTTAACATCAATGGTCATGAATTATTCTTAACTTCATTTTTTAGTCATTAGCCAACATTAAATTAAATAATGTATTTTTCTTAAGTTAGACGCAGGAAAGAGATACAAAAGTCACTTGTTCTCTCAAGCATGTAACTATAGAGGTAATATGGATGACTACTACATGCCTGACACCTAACCTATGCAAAATTACATGTCCAATATACAATCATCAACACTCCCTATTAGTGAATAAGGTACTTCTCGAAGAGACACCTAGAACTAGTTCTCCCTCCGACATTGACACACCGTCGCATGCATCATCTTGCACATTGGTATCCCTCCAACATTATTGATCAACTACTCCCTGATCACTGGAAGTCATGGAATGAATGATGCTACACATCATTGTCAAGAAGTTTTTAAATTTTTTTGAAGGATTTCTCTCCCTCAAGGTCTGCATAGGATCCTTCTCCCACTCCTAAGCATCCATCAATTTCATCTTGTACCAACTAGGTCTCTTGGTAGAACTAAAAGGGTATAATTCCCTCCTCCGCTCTGAAGGTTTACTCCCCACACTAGAATTATGTGAACTATACTAACATTTCGGAGCCTTCTACTCCTTGACCTCTATCACTAACATCAATCCATGATCTAAGATCCCATTGGATCCAACTATAGGATTTCCCTATAACTTGTATACTCTTCCCTCTTTGGCACCAAGAACTTGTGTTGAGTCTATGCCATAAATTTTTGGTCGAATAAGAACCCAACAACTCTTGAAATATATGGCGTATCCACTGTCCTCTAATGTTGATATTGAGACCAAATTTATCTTGAGCTCTAATACATACAATATATACATGTGTTGCCTCCAAATATCCTCTTGAATCTAGCTAGATGCTATCTTTTCTAACTCCCTTTAAAGCACACTTAAAAATGGGTTTCAAGCTCAACATGTAGACCTGAGGCTATCTATAAATAGCTGTTGAACAACTCATGTGTCCTGTCATGTTCTCTACCTAGTTAGAAAAGAAGTAGCCAACTCATGCAACCTCCTACAGCTTAGAGCTACCTATTGTTTCCCTATTAGATTCTCTTCTCATTTGGAATTAAAAGATCATATACAAAAATCCATTTGGTCAAATATGAGTCATTGACTCCAATAGACCTATCATCCCTTGATATATGGATGGCTTGTGTATACGAGGAAAAGTCCTTTTCTCCTTTGTTCTCTCTTGTGGCTTAAATCTCTTAGTGAAGGAACTTCTTCACCTATCCAAGATCTCTGTAATGGATTCCCAAATCCCTTCCTAGAATCTCGATCTCGTTGGCCTACTATCCAGAGCTTCTATTGTTGGCTTCTTGAACCTTCTGTTTTTTCCTCAGAATTGTTGCCCATTGCCTGCTGCCTAGACTCCTTCCAGAAGTTACTCGAGGCTTCCTGTAGCCTTCGATTGCTGCAAGAGTTCTATATAGGGCTGATTGAATCTTCTATAGTCTTCTTGATTTTTTTTAGGCTTCCCAAGTCGTTCTAGGTATTGTATAGATCCTTTTTTGGGTTGCTTGAGCTTCTTGCTCATTGTCCAGTCCTTTTTAGGAATACCCAAAATTTTCTTGGCACTACTTGAATTCTCTGTGCCTATTCTAGGCTACTCAATGGATATTATAAGCTACTCGATGGCTTCCCATATTTCCTAGGTCTTCATATGGCCTTCCCATAGTTTCTCTATGTTTCCCATCTATCCTAGGTCTGCCTGTGACCTGCCAGTAATTGCTCTAGGTTGCCCATGTTTCCTAAGTGTACCCTAGGCCCTGATGGTTTTGCTATACTTCTAGTGGCATTGTCATATCCTCTACCCATGGCTTCCATTGATATTAGACAACCCTTTGCAACCTCTTTCCCGTCCATTATTAGTGCCTACTCACCCTAGCTTGGGTCCAACTCCTCTACAATCGATTATCTCCATGCATTGTTGGTCTCGTCAACCTGCTATTACCCTACCTGAGTCTTCACACTCCTTAAATGCATGCAACGTATGCTCTAGTAGTTTCTTCTAGTATATGCAATCAAATTCACACGCATCCTCCCAACTATGCTCCATCATCACCCTCTCCCAATCCCTCATCCAGATCTTCCACTATTAGATTCTACCTCCATTGTGAACTTGTTGCTTCCTGATTTTATCCCATGTAACTGCATTCAATCCTTTCCTTTCCTAGTAAATACAATCTCTGTAGCCAAATATTTCCCTCATCCCCACACCCCTACAAATTTCATGTCATTTCCTCTGCAACTCTCAATATTCTCAACTCCTATGTAGTTCTGCACACGCATCCTTCAACCATGATCTCCTCTAGTTATCCTTCTATGCCAATGCATGTGACCCTTCTCTATCACTCCACATTTCCTAATCTCCACTTCTATGGTTGGTGATTGTAGCACATAGCCCACGATGCAGTCGTATCAGGTTGTTCGTTGTTGTATGATAGATATATGGTGGTCGTACATGCCTCTCCTTCCTCCTTTTTTTTTTTATCTCTATTAGGGAAGGGACACCAATAGTGGTGCATGGATAATAAGTGGTCATAGAAGAGGTCACATCAACACTCCACAAACCAAACAAAAACATATCCACTTCAATATCTAAATCACCTGATTAAATATATTCAAAACTAAAAGTATTTCAAAAATTGCCCACAAATTGATTGGGCTTACAACTGTCCAAAAAGTGAGCCTTCATGCCCAATTGTTAATGCCTTGCAGTAAGACTTTACAAAAAATCATGTCATATTTGTCACCACCTACAGTGTTTTGTGTGAAAGACAACTTCACACCTTAAAAATTCCTAAAAATCCCAACCCAAAAAGTACTCATGTGCTATCAAATATATGCCATCGAATGACAAATAGAACATCTCTACCACCAATCACACACATCACTGATCAAGTACCTGCCTTCTCATGCATAATAAAACCATACAAAGTGTTCATCCTCACTTGCAAAATCCATCCACGTCCCAACCTTGGCAATGCAATAAATTTCCATCAAGACTCTAAAATCATCAAATCAACCATTAATTAGATTACCATCAAGAAGATCAGCTAGTGTAAACTGCAATCTACAATAAATTCAATGCCAACAAACCTTACAAATGGTCTAATCAACCATTAAACTCATAAAAAACAAAAGGATCCATTAAACCAATCAAAGGCACAAGGATCAACCAAAAGATCCATTGGATCATATTAAAACCAATCACAACCACACATTTAGGAAAAAAAAAAAATTCAATCCATGCCAATTACATCTAGCATCAATCATTAACAGTTGAATACTATAAATCAATATCAATCTAACTCATTTAACCATTTTGCAATTCATAAGTGGAACTGCTTAGCATATCAGTCCCTCACATAAGACACTCAGCTTAGGTATTTTACAGTCAATATTTTATAATTATTTATATGTCATCATATTCATGTTCAAGATAACCCCTACTAATGTAACCCCTCAACTAGGATTATTTTATGCCCATTGACATGAGATAGTGTGGTAGCAAAACCTCTCCAACTTTAGTAGTAGTAGTGTAGTTTGCTTGTGTTCTTTTACACATGTAGAGAATGGCTATAAATATGGAGAGTGTGCGTGTTGGTTTAGTCCAAGCAAGTGACCATCGTTTGCATGTTATATATGAGACAGTTAAATGTTGAATGTTAAATATGAAACAACTAACTTTCTTAGTTGTCCACAACTTATCCAATTCCTAAATTTTTACAAACAACTTAGGGAGTTATTCATATTCAACTAGGAACAATTATCATTTGGACTAAGAGAAGCACTAAGGTAGTGAAGGCCGAATGAGTTGTAGGGATAATTCCAACTACAGTTTATCATTTATATGGTAATTAAAATTTAATATATATATATTATGCTAGTGTTTTCTATTACTTGACCCTTATTAGGATATGAACTCACTTGTTTTATCATAGTTTTATCTTGTTCTCGCCTAGGTTATGGCCACCATGGAAAGAGGGAATTATGTTTCTTGAACAAGGAGGACACAAAAGTGAGTCATAGAGGTGCACAATTGCAACATGATTCATTGGATGAGGATATACAACAAAATGTTGTAGGGTAGAATGCAGATTCAAATGGTGAATACCAATGCATGCCATAGCTTGATCATTTTGTTCCACTTGCACCCGTAGTGCAAGTAACTAGTTAAGGTAACAATATCAGTTCTGTCAAAGGTTGGACAAAAGAGGACATGATGAAAGAAATTGATGATGTCAAATAAAATGAGTTTTCTATGAGAGAAACTACAAACAAGCATGGGATTTCACCTACCTCAATGCATTATTGGCCAAATGGTCTAACTTATACCAAGAGGAAGGGGCCTCTCACCGTACTAACTCAACAGAAGGAGGAAGAATTCATCAATTAGTGTAAGGATATGGATGATATGGTCTGTGGGATGGAGTTGATACAAATGAATTCAAATGTTGCACAAATCTGTAAATTAAGGCCTAATCCATTTAGAGATGGATTTCCAAGTATGTCATGGTGGGAAAGGTTCAAGAAAATACATCCAGAACTTGTCTTACAAATTGTGGACGACCTAGATAGAGATAGAACATTGAATTTGCACCTTGAAATTGTTCTAGGTTCTATGACACACTGTCCAATCCCTATTAGAGGAATTCATATAGTCCAGGTCATATATGGAACTGAAAAGGAACTGGGTTACAAGATAGAAGGAATCGTGGTATGCAGGTAATCGTGAGGAGAGGTAGCAGGAATGTTCTCAAAATTTTACCTAAGATTAGGGAGTGGATAACCATTTTGTGTTGCATAAATACAACTAGTTAATCAATCCATGGGTTCTATCTATTTAAGGGAAAGAGTCGATTGAAAAATTATATCAAGAACTATGAGGTGGGAGCATGCATAAATGTACATCCAAATGCATGGATGACAAAAGAATTGTTTATGAATTGGTTGTTCCATTTTGCTGCATCTATACTAGGAGGTGTATCATGTGAAAATAGACACTTGATGATATTCAATGGCCATGGAAGCCACATATCCATACAAACAGTTCTAACAATAAACACTATGGGCATTTATTTTCTAACCTTGCCTGTACATTCCACCCATAGGTTGCAACCTCTTGGTGTGAGTGTGTTTGCACCATTTAAATTATTTTTCATGTCCGAGAGAGCTTCATGGATGGAAACAAACCCTGTGGTGGAGGTAAAAATGTTTGAATTAGTCAAACTTTCCAGTCATGCATTGAGAAGGGCTCTCACTCCCTCAAATATCAAGGCTAGGTTTACACATATTGGAATTTGGCCACTAGACTATGATGCCCTTCTGCATGATATGGATTGAAACCAATATTTTGAGGCACATGCAAATGATTAAGATGCTGCATACACTATGTTATCCCTCTCTCAAGGACATTTCCAACCATTGGGTGAAAACGATGAACATGTCAATGCTAATTAATATGGTAATGAAGCTAGCGAAGATGTCATGGAAGCTATTCAATCTATACATGAAACATGTAAAGATTCAGAAAATGAACTTTATAAAGACATTGTTGAAACTCACTTGGTCAAAGGTTTCCAAGCATTGCAAAGACATGAAAATCACTTGACATTACCAAGCCAGGTGGAGAAACTATAATGGTTAGTGGAAGATGTGATGAATATGAGCAAACATATTGCTACTAGAACCAATGAAGAAAGAATGAACATTCCTTCACAACCAACATTATTGAACAACAAAGTTTCCCATTATTTTGTGGATATTAGGGGTTTAGAAGAAGGTGATGTAGGAACTGAAGAACTAGATGCAACCGATTCAGATGTAACACAACTCTCAGTTGATACTCATACCCCACATAGTGGTATAACACTCAATTCATTCCTAAGGTATCTAGTGGAGAGAGTGGTAGAAAAAAAACAATGAGAGGACCATCATATGTTCTTTGCTTGAGAGGGAGTTCACAATTACTCACTTTGGATGACTACATACAACTATTGACTGAGGCAGAGAAAAATAAAAATAATATGCAAGATTTGAGAGAACATAAGAAGCATCTTGCAAACGAGAGGAAGGCTTCCAAGATTGTTCAGGCTGAGTCATGAAATCTTGCAAGGATTCAAAGAGAGAAAGAGAAGCAAGGAAAAGAGAACAATAAAAAACTGGTTAGGCATGAAAAAACACTAATAAAGGTACGAAAGGATCAACTTAGGATGGAGGAGTAAACAATGTCCAACTTAGTCAATCATATTACAGATAATACATGTTTATTCCAGGACATTGTAAACATATATATACCCCAATATATATCAGCTTCTCTTTCCCTCCAATTCCTTCACAGTAGTGGGAGGCACAATCCACATATGGTTTTCCAACTCCTCCAGTTAATATAGGGAAGATGGGGTTGATTCATAACTTTTCATTTTAAATCCCTCAATGGTTTCAAGGAGTAAATTGGCCTAAGGAAAATGCAAGCATCTCATCCCTTTCGGCTCATGCAAGTGCAAGCAAATCATCCCATCTAGATCATGCAAATTTTGGCAGTTCAACCTACTTAGATAATGCAAATGTGGGGAACCCATCAATATTGGGCAATGAAAACAGTCTTCCTATGAATACGTGAATGTGTTTTGTGCTTATGCCCAACCACTTCCAAGTGGATTTTGTCAACTAGGCAATGTTTTGTTAAATATGGAATGTTTTGTTGTAACCATAACTAGTCCATAAGGGATTTAGCACATACATAACCCTGATCCTAGTCTTAACTAAATATCAAGGCCAATTTTACCAATACTATTGATATAAAATAAATTTTACTTACCCTAAAAATGTTTATAAAATAGGTAGTGCAAGCCACACTACAAATTGATTATGATTACGAACTCAGTTGGTCAGGTTGCATAGAGGTCAAGCCTAATTTTTTTTCAGGATTATAATAAGGTATGTTTGTTTGTTATCTAAGAGGAAATTATGTAACTGCACTTGTTTTCAGGTCTGGATTCAAGTTTTCCAATGAATTATACAATCATTTACTTGTTATCAAGTTTACAACTACATATACAAATGACAATTTAAATTTACAATTAAAGTCCTAATTAATATATTAGACAATACATAGAGGCAGAACACATGCACCAAAATAACCACCATACCAAATCCAACCACAAATCCAACAACTACTACAACTACATTTTAGAATTCAATACAATAACATTTAAATTACCATTAAATCAATTTACATATTTCATTGCAATTACCAAATTGCATAGAAGAACTGAATGCATTACAAAACCATTTCTTTCACAATTACCAAAACCGGTAACATAAAAGAAGTCATTACAACAACCATTAGAAATTACAATTACCCGATTACATAATTCATTACAATAACCATTGCAAATTACATTTACCAACATACACAATTAATTACATATCCATTACCTTTACATTTACCAAAACGAGTAACTGAACATGGTTCATTATAAAAGCCATTGCAAACTACAATTACCAAATTGCAAAATTCATTTCAAAACCATTACAATTACAATTACCAAAATGACTAACACAATAGAGATATTTACCAAAACCATTACAAATTACAATTACCAAACTACAGAGGAAATTTACAGGTTATGCACAACAACACACTGAATTTGGGACAAAAGGACCTATCGTACATAATGAAGTTCAAACCATCTACATATGCATCCCAATCAAGGAGACAATCCCTAGTGATCAAATATGTACCATTCTAACACAATTCATTAAGGATAATTCGTATGATGTGAGATGAATGTTAGAATATTATAAACCCACTACATACTTAGGATATCATTAATCAATCATTTTTGGTTAATTTCCTATATTCTAGACTAGGTAATTTGCCTCCACTTGCACCACTTTGTCTACACTTGCCATAATTACCCAAGGAACCCCTTATACTAATTCTGGATAAGATTCTGTCAACTTTATGAACTTCCCAGATTAGTAACTGTGCCTTCCTATCCTTTTCTACATTTAGACTGTTTTTCCTGCTTTTCAGTGGATAAGGTAAAGCTAGTTAACTTGGTAACACTACTTTTTTTTCCAACACATCCTCCATGATTTTCTCTTCAAATTCCATGATTAGTAATATTTTCCATCACTCACTCATGCTTTATCCAATTCATGTGTTATTGGACTGATTTGGAAAGTGCTTTAGTCACATATGGGGGTTTTTCATATTTGGTAAGTCTGCTTTATGAGATAGCATGAGTTGTCTCCTTAACAAATCAAATTTTCCTCTCAAGGATGTATTAAATAATTTACAATGTTGTTGATCAATAATACATGGAATATTTCTCCATCATTCTTCACTTCTCTTGTGTTCAGTCTCATTATTCTTCTCTCTAGTTTTCTTGTGCATATATGTAAGATATATCTTCTGTGGAAGATTCACCTGCTGAATTTCTACTTGTTATTTAAGCATAGGATATCAATTCTCTACATCAGATTATAGACTTTCCTTTTATAATTCTACATGGTATCATATTGCAAGGTTGCTGAATCTATCCAGCTCTAATAGCAAGGGAGCTCAAGCTATCATCTTGATTGAGCTTAACACGTATCTCTTCAAAGTTTTTGTGTGTGCAAGTTACAGAGAGAATATTCAGGAGCGCATCAACAAAAAAGCATCGATTTTTCTTCAACTAAGATCATGAATAGAAGGCCAATATTGGCATTCTATTGCATAGTAAGGGCCTCTACAGAGTTTCTATGGCTTTAGAGAATGTGCCAAATGTTTTTATTGAGAAAGATAAGTGGCATAATCAAATGGATGAAGCCTATGGATTGCTATGTCTCTAAATTTATCTAGAACTTATTGTTCATATTGATGATTTGACCACTTCAAACCAAGTATGGACCAAACTTGAGTCTTTGTTTGGAGTACAAGATGAGATAAGAGCACTTAAATTGGAATATGAGTTATTCTCATTGAGTCCAAACAGTTTTGAATCCATGGAAGGATTCTTCACCAAGTTCAAGCCACTTATTCTTATGCTCAAGCAATGTGGGATTGAGAAGAAGAAATATCAATTGATTCTTTCCATCCTTTCAAAATTCGGTCCAAGATACTCATTTTTTGTGTCAACTTTCTATGCTACTAGGCATGCTATTTCGAATTGGAAAATTCCTTATTTGAGTACATTCATTGATTCACTCACTAAAGAGAAATAAAAATTGGTTCAGATTGGATCTCTTAAAATATCCAAAAGTAAATACCACGCTCTTATAGTTCAAGGAAGAAAGATTTCAAAGTCAAAATAAAAGGAAAAAGTGAAAGAGAAGAAGCCAAATCCAAATGATGAAGATGAAGGTTCAAAAACTACCTATGAAGGTTCAAATTCCTTGAATAAAGTCAATAAGAAAGGGAGCTCATCCAAGTGTTCTTATTTCAACTGTCATGTCCCCAATTAAATAATTTCCAAATAAGACTATTTGCAAATAATATTTCACCAACCTACTAGTTCCCTAGGTTGAGATGGAGACATACATTTTGTAATAAGGGGCTATGAGATCCAAAAGGACTTTATTTTACCATATTCACATTTAATTGGGTCACATAAATGATAAATTATAAGAAAATAAGGTGGCACGAGTTCATGAAGACACTTGGAAGCTTGTGAAGACTTTGGGTGACTAGATTGCCCACACATTTGGCATGATATTCATCCAAATTCGAACACTTGGGTAATGTAACATTATTGGATGGTAATATGGTGTAAAATATCATAATATGAGCCAAGGAATTTTAATTGGTAAAGGAGGGTAATTCCCATGGAAGAAGAAGAGACTATAAGACAAGGTGTGCCACTTGGAAGGAGATTCTATGCACTCTATGACAACAAATGATGGAAGATTCTATGACAATTTTGAAAAATTCAGACCTGATTTATGAAATATGACAAATATGACATGTCAGGGATAAAAATAGCCACCAATAGGTCAAATTTTGGATTTATAGGAAGCCATTCTAATTGGGGAAAGAATTGGAGCATGAAGAGGAATGCAAGTTTCATGAAAGTTACTAAACCACTAAGATGAGTTGGAGGAAGATCATGAAGGGAGATTCGAACTTAGGAGGCCTCATGAAGTTAATAAAAGGATTTCATGAGGAATGAGAATAGTTTTTGATAATTTTTTTAATTGGACTTTGAAATTTTTGGAGAGCTTTTGCTTGTCCATTGCACGGCGATCAATGCACACTTACCTTGTTAGTGAACGAATTTGGAGGGAGTTGGACCCCTTTCCAAGTTGGTTGATGGAGATTCCATTAATACCTCTCATGGGAGATTAATGAAGGATATTTATTTGTAGGTTCAAGGTCCTACATTCAAATTCTCATCTATCTCCCCATTATCTCATTTCTTCTTTTCCATTTCCCCACACTCACAATTGATGGCACACTTGTTGGAGTGATTCTTGCGCCTTGCTGAGGATGGTTGGTTCCCAAGATTTGATTTATGATGTATGGATATGTAATATAATATCAATATTCTATGTAATTATAAATCTCATAAATACATGTATGAATGGATCGCATTCCCCATGCTCTTGAATAACTAGTTTTCATGGATTTGGCTTCAATATTGAAGTAGATTTATATCATATTTGTATGAGGAAATTTATATGGAGTTTTTTGATGACGGGGAATAAATATATGATGTATGGATCTGTAATATTATTTTCACATTCTCTATAAGTTGAAATATCAGAGATACATGAATGAAAATCTTGCATACTCATGCCCTTGTATCACTAGTCTTCATGGATTTGGCTTCAATCTTGAAGTAGTTTTATACCAGAATTGTATGAGGGATATTATATGAGTTGGATGATGTTGGGAAATCCATATATGATGTATTAATATTTAATTTAATGTCCATATCCTCTGTGGGTCGAAATCCAATAAAATCGCATGTGAAAAGATTGCATTCCCAAGCCATTGAATCACTAGTTTCCATGACTTTAGCTTCAATCTTGAAGGAGTCTTGAATCAGATTTGTATGAGGGATGTTATCTGAGTTTTATTATTTTGTGACAGAAATATAATATGTTTTACTCTGTAATTTCATGTACCTATTCTCTATGGGTCGAAATCCAATAAATCTATATGTGAAACTATGGCAATTCCATGCTACTAATTCACTAGTTTTCATGTAATTGATCGCGAAACTGAATGAGTTGTATACCAGACTTGTATGAAGGGATTTATACAGTGTTTAATACTTTTGGGTAATCCATTGGTATTTTTTATATGGTACCTATATGTCACATATTTATCTGAACCTTTATCACCACCTTTCATATGTCAAAATCGAGCTAGTTATGCAATTTCCCCATAAGCAATTTCACTGAAAGTTACCCTATAAATGTTGTAGACCATAATCCATTTTCAGAAATTAATAAACATGATTAAGGATATTAATTGATGTCTGATACTCATTCCCATACTCTATTCTTAAATTTGGGAGGGTTGTAATTGATTTGGAGAGCCAGTTTGGCAATCACCCTTGGGGGGATTTGAACACATTTTCCTAGTAATTTTGGTCTTTTTGTCATTAGCCCCAAACAAGTTTGCAGAGGTCTGAAGTCTGATACAAAGTATCCATAAACCACCATGGGATGTTTTAATATGAAACACCCCATTTTTTACCGCAAGGGGGAGGGGAATGTGTGCCCCGGTTTTGACTCCATGGTATTGAATTGCATATGATGTAAATATTTTTATGTGATTATGGTGTGGATCTCAAGGAAAAGGCCCCACCATCAATTTAGTGTTTATGTATCGGAGATTAAAATCGATGTTGATGGTTTATGTGCTAGCCAAGCACAATATATATTTGGATACATCATGTAAAAATGAAAATTAATAAAAACACCACAACTAGCTATGCGTCGCAATGTTAAAGAGATGGGGGCATGATTTCACAAGGAATAGGGAGGGGGAATAATCAAAACATTGAGCCAAAGGGGAAAAGACAAATTTCAAAGGGGAAAACCCATACATTTTTCAACTACCTATTTTGTCTTTTGTGCCCAGTCATCTAGAATTTGGTTGAGGAAGTTATTTCCTTGGGATGGGAAAGGTATGGAGGTCAAATTTGAATTGGGAAGACCACCCATTTTGGAAAAACATGTTTTTGACTTGTGGGGGAAGTAAATACTTGAAAATGAATTCCCAATCCATTATTCACCCACATCTTTCATTCCTCACCCATTCGCATTCACGTTGGGGTCTCTCACAATGATGAAGCTTGCTGAGCTCTCTCCCTCACAATTTCCTGTCGCCTCTTCATTTATCCGTACCCAGAATTTGTTTTCCATGTTGCTGGGTGAATGAGAAGAAGTGAACCATGATTTTGGGGGTTTGTAGAGGTCATTTTTCCCATGTGAATCCAACATATTATTTATGGATTCAAATCCATGAGATGGGGGTTTGTAGAGGTCATTGTTTCCCCTGTGAGAAAGATGGGAGTTCTCCTTCACGTTTTCTGCCATTGTTCCATTTTTATCCATGGATGGGAAGCCGTTTTGTGTTGCTAAGTGCATGTGAAACAAAGATTTATGTTTTGGGTGTTTGTTGAGGCCGGATTGCTCCTGAAATTCCCATGCATTTTCTAATTTTGGGATTCACGATATGGGTGTGAATGATGGATGTTTTTTCTCTTGAATGTCCCTGAATGTTTTGTTCATACCCAGTAGTGTGTTTGGCTGTGAAGTGCATTCTTGTGCTGGCTTGGCTGAGTAAGTCCAAGAAACCCCTCTGTTGGATGGTCTGATTGTGTATGGATGTGAATGTCGTGTGTTGTCTTGTTCCGTTAGCAGTTTGAGAAAATCCATATGTTAGATGGTTGGTTGTGTTTTTATTAGAAGGTTGGCTTGGATGAGTAATTCCAAGGAACCCCTATGCAATTGGCTTGTTTCCTTAATAGCATTTGAAACCCAGTTGTTCATTGGCTTGGATGTAGAGTATGTGAAACCCAACTGTGTGTTGGATTGACTATGGATGTATAGTATTTCTATGTGTAATCCTGTTGTTCCCTAGTTCCTTGTGGAGATCATTCCTAGTTCAAGGGTGGTAGTGATGCTGAGATATTGATGAGCACACTAGCCTATGGTTGGGTGGAACATTGCAACGACATAGCTAGTTGTGGGCCAACTTATTTTCAAGATAAGTATTCTTGTGTATTTACCTCTGCAACTGTATTTGTTTTAATGAATTACAATGAACATGTTGAATGATTGAATGTAAATGAATGTATTTGCTTCCATTAATTAATGAATTATACATCTACATGTGTATGTATTTACTTCAATGCATTTTATTCTATATGTTATGGGGCTATATTTCCCGTTTGATAGCAGCAACAGTGTAGGTCGCATCCTCTCCATCGTCGCAATGAGGGGTGGGAACGTGACATAATAATCACCATACCATCTCCTTTAAATTTTGGGACCATTTGGTGAAAGTTGGAACCCTCGAGAATCACGACTAGTTAAGCTCAAATTTTTCCCAAAAGGGGACATTACAGTGGTACCAGAGCATGTTCCTTGAACATGTGAATTAATACCTTGAATACAATTTTTCAGAGATTTCTTGGTTTCATAATCTACCCACCAAGCCCACTTTCCTTCCTCCCCTGCCAAGGGAAGAAGAAATTACAGCCAAAGATATCGAAGCATGCTACAAGAGGTATAAAAATTTGATAGGGGATATTCATGAAAGGTATTATTTCTAAGAGTATCTTATCAATAATGTATTTGTTTACAAGAAGGAAAATGAGAACTCATTAAGAAATAATTAACAATGCACAAGTATGGAGGAGACCAAGGAGCCACCAAGTTCTTTGGGTGGTGAAATAGAATAAGAATTACATTATGAGGATCAAAATTCACTCCCAAGTGACTTTAAAAAATATGAGGAAAAATCACATGAGAATGAAAAAGAGTCCCTTGAAACTATAGAATATCATTCTGAGACACATTCTACTATGGACATGGACCAAAGTGAATCTACTTATGGATGATTGAACTTCGAAGGAGTACTTACTGATGGGTTCTCACAACTCTATGTTAGTGACATAGAGATCAGATTGGAAAATGTTGCTGCAATACAAAGTTCTCATAAGCATGAATATGAATACCTTGTGACAGATAATGAAGAACCAAGATAAACTTACCCATCACCACTTGAGCTTCAAGAAGTTGATCAAATCAAGAAGAAAGAAGAAGAGGAGGTTCGATCTCATGAACCATCCTTCATTGAAGGGTCTTTGATTATTAGTGAAAGGGATATCCAAGAGGCCCTTATCATACTCCATGACACTCAAGCATTGGTATCAAATTTTTGTTGGAAAGTTTCTTCATTGGAGGAGCCATCCTTCCTTGAAGACATGGAGAAGATTCAAAGAGCAATGTGCAACATCAAAGGTAATTTAATGTATTTTCTTTTTGATAGAAAAAATGTCATTAAGATTAGTGAATGGTTACATGAATCCTACTTGAATAATAATGAAGATATTCATAAGATCAAAATTCAAAATGAGCAACTTCTTGAGAGGTTGCAAGATACTTGTTCTTCCTCCTATGTTTCATATTGTCATATGGTAGATTGTTTGGAGGATTCTCATGACATTATGGATAATGAGAAACCTGGAAAATTGCAGGTTCTTGATTTGTTTGAATATGAGCTTGATGAGAGCCAATCACTAGTTGTGGTGGAAGAGGAACTTGAGTTTCCTCTTGAACATGGGTGCATAGTTTTTGAAGAAGTGCATGATTCCACTACCTTGGAACCAACCCATAAGGAAGTTTTTTCATTTTTAAGGGATGTGCATACTCCTACCCCTATGGATCCTTCACATGATGAATTTTTTTTCACTTTCTGATCATTTGGGTGAGTTGGTTCTTTCTCCTACATCCTACACTTCCAAATTTTGCAGCATTCATCTTAATGAAGTATGGGTGAAAGGTTTATTTTTGATGGTTCCACATGAATAGTATGGCCTTTCTATCTCTCATTTTGACGATGCCATGATTAGAGAACCATATTATTTACATTTGCAGCAGAATCCCTTGTTACATTATGATGATACACATCCACATGGATTCACCTATGGTATTCACTTGAGTCACTTGGAGACTCATGCTTTTCCTTTCTCCTTCCTAGTCCATTTGATGTTGGAGGAACTTCATACTACACTTGGGTGACGATATATATGATTGATGAAAATTATTGTTGGAAACAAACATACTCTGTTATTTCATTATTATATACATATTCATGGTGTATTGATGAGACTTTTTTGAGCCACTTTGAGTCTTCATGTTTTCTTTGCTCCTTATTTGGTTCATATTTTCACTTCTTGGATGAAAGAACACATGGCTGATTATCTTGATTCACATTATATGTTTTTGGAGCAGCATTATGTGACATGGGTTCCTCACCTATGTCATTGGGGAAGATTTGATATAATACTTGATGCTTGTGTGTATGGGCCACAAGATGATCTACTTACTTGGATGTACACGCACTTCCATGATTCTTTGATGAGGTACTGTATTGATGTACATTTGTATGATTTTGTTATATACTTTCATGATATATATTTTGTACTCATGATGTTTGGAAGGGTGAAATACCAGCAAAGGGATCCTGGAATTTATTGGTTTCATCTCACTTGGAGTATCAGTTCGATTGCTGGTTTGAGAAAGCAAACCAACCTTTAGTTATTTGAGTTCATCTTTGTAGAGCAGTGTTCCATTTTCCTATGTGGGAGACCTTTTGAGAGATGGATTCAATTTTCACATGCTTGGTTTTCATGGAATTTCATCATAGATATTTCACACCATGCATGTATTAGGATCATATGGGACCCTGGGATCATTTTTGATCTCATTGGTTTCAATTGCGGGGGAAACAAGCAACATTGGAGATTCAGTCACCACTTGAGAAGACAAATGTAATCAGAGTAGTGCAGCAACAAGAATGGTGGTTCCTCTCTGAAATTTCTTGGAATCTTAAGAAACTCAAAGTTTGGTAACTCAGTACAAACTTCAAAGAATTATACAAAAGAAAAAAAGGGTGAAAGTTCATAAAAGGTTTTCAAAATATGGAGGTAAAGATTATTTGTGCAAATTTGGTTTTTTATGGATTTGATTAATACTTTTTGCATTATTGGTGATGTTACAGGATATATCAATATGCACAATCCAAATCTCTTTAATTTTGGGAACACAAAATTGCAGTACATGAGTGCCACTACTCAAATTGCAGCTAAAGAAACTTAATGAACAGAACCATAAGATAGCACTTGGTGCAAAGGAAGGAGTACCAAGTGAGGATTTCACTTCGAAGTATGAAAAAATATTGCAGCATACAAACTTGGAATTGCTTGAGGAAAAGAAATATTGAGTGAGGAGGATTTGTCATGTCCCCAATTAAATAATTTCCAAATAAGACTATTTGCAAATAATGTTTAACCAACCTACTAATTCCCTAGGTTGATATGGAGACATAAATTTTGTAATAAGGGGATATGGGACCCAAAAGGACTTTATTTTACCATATTCACATTTAATTGGTTCACATAAATGATAACTACTAAGAAAATAAGGTGGCACGAGTTCATGAAGACACATGGAAGCTTGTGAATACTTTGGGTGACTAAATTCCCCACACACTTGGCATGATATTCATCCAAATTCGAAGACATGGGTATAATGAGCCAAGTAAGTCTAATTTATAAAGGAGGGTAACTCCCATGGAAGAGGAAGAGTCTAGAAGACAAGGTGTGCCACTTGGAAGGAGATTCTATGCACTCTATGACAACAAATGATGGAAGATTCTATGACAAGTATGACAAATCCAGACCTGATTGCTGAAATATGAAAAATATGACATGTCAGGGATAAAAATGGCCACCAAGAGGTCAAATTTTGGAGTTAGAGGAATCCATTCGCATTGGGGAAAGAATTGGAACATGAAGAGGAATACAAGTTTCATGAGAGTTACTAAACCACTAAGATGAGTTGGAGGAATTTCATGAAGGGAAATTAGACCTTAGGAGGCCTCATGAAGTTAATAAAAGGATGTCATGAGGAATGAGAATATTTTTTTATCATTTTTTTAATTGGCCTTTTGCATTTTTGGAGAATTTTTGCTTGTCCATTGCACGATGAGTGCACACTTACCCTGCTAGTGAACTAATTTCGAGGGAGTTGGATTCCTTTCCACGTTGGTTGATGGAGGGGCCATTAAGAAATATCATGGGGGCTTAATGAAGGGGTTTTATTTTCAGGTTGAATTTCCTACAGTTTAATTCTCATCTATCTTTCCATTCTCTCATTCCTTCTTCTCCATTTACCCACACTAGCAATTGATGGCGCACTTGTTGGAGTGATTCTTGCGCCTTATTGAGGATGGTTGATTCCATTTGATTTATGATGCATGGATATGCAATATAATATCCATATTCTCTGTAAGTATAAATCTCATAAATACATGTATGAATGGCTCGCATTCCCCATGCTCTTGAGTAACTAGTTTTCATGGATTTGGCTTCAATATTGAAGTAGCTTTATATGAGATTTGCAAGATGAAATTTATATGAGTTTTATGATGATGGGGAATAAATATATGATGTATGGATTTGTAATATTATGTCCACATTCTCTGTAAGTTTAAATATTATATAAACAAGAATGGAAATCTTGCATACTCATGCCCTTGTGTCCCTAGTCTTCATGGTTTTGGCTTCAATCTTGAAGTAGTTTATACCAGATTTGTATGAGGGATATTATATGAGTTGGATTATGTTGGGAAAGCCATATATGACGTATTAATCTTTAATTTAATTTACATATCCTATGTGGGTATAAATACAGTAAAATCATGTGTGAAAATATTGCATTCCCAGGCCATTGAATCACTAGTTTCCATGACTTTAGCTTCAATCTTGAAGGAGTCTTGTATCAGATTTGTATGAGGGATTTTATCTGATTTTGATGATTTTGTGACAGCCATATAATATTTTTTACTCTTTAATTTCATGTCCCTATGCTCCTTGGGTCTAAATCCAAGAAAACCATATGTGAAACTTTGGCAATTCCATGCTACTAATTCACTATTTTTCATGTAATTGACCCCCATACCGAATGAGTTGTATACCAGACTTGTATGAAGGAATTTATATGGTGTTTAATATTTTTGGGGAATCCATTGGTATTTTTTATATTATCCATATATGTCACATCTTTATCTTAACATTTAATGCCACCTTTCATATGTCAAAATCAAGCTAGTTATGCAATTTCCCCATAAGCAATTTCATTGAAAGTTACCCTACAAATGTTGTAGACCATAATAGATTTTCAGAACATAATAAAAATGATTAAGGACAGTAATTTGTGTCTTATACTCATTCCCATAATCTAATATTAAATTTTGTAGGTTCGTACTTGATTTGGAGAGCTATTTTGGTCATCACCCTTGGGGGGATTTGAACACAATTTCCTAGTAATTTTGGTATTTTTGTCATTAGACCCAAAAAAGTTTTCAGAGTTATAAAGTATGATATAAAGTATCCATAAAACACATTTGTATGTTTTAAGACTCACCATACCATCTCATTTTAAGTTCAGGACCATTTGGTGAAATTTGGAACCCTCGAGAACCATGACTAGTTAAGCTCAAATTTCGCCCAATTTGTGCATTTCTCCAAAAATTCAAAAAAGGGACATTATAGAAACAAATGTTTTCATTATGAGAATAAATGTTTCTATAATAAAATGGACATCATGTCTCATTTTCTTGAGAAATGTAACATTGATGTACTAGATGAACTAGAGAAGCTTGTTGAATTACTAGAGCACTGCCATAATGTGCAGTCCCAAGGTGATAACAATTATGCTTTGAGTGATAGAGTTAAATATTGTTATCAAATATCTGATATAGATTCATGTTATGATATATATTAATCATAAATCTCAGTTTATTCCTTGGATAAACTACATACCAGTTCACTAGAGTCATCTCCCAGTACTTGTGTTTTTTCACTAGTTCCTGACTTGTCTTTAACTAACTCTTTCTCACTTCTTTCAAATGATTCTTATTCTGATTTAGAAGTAATTTTTAAGTCTTATATTTAGGTTATGAAATCATCCCTACAATTTACCCATCATTTTAATACTCATAAGACCATACAAACCGCAAATGTTCACTGGTTGATTCCTCATTGGATTCCTATGCAGTGTCACTAGTTTCTGCTGGTTTCAAGTCTTGTTTATTTTTCACTAGTTGGTTATCCATGTAATTATTCATATTTGGAATTATATTACACATGTTTGGATCTGATATAAACATCTATGGTTCATATTTCAAGTCCATATACCATTCATATTTACTCATCCATCAGTTTTACCTAGTTGCTCATCTTTTTCCTACTATGGCCCTATATACTCATGGAGACACTATAAATCTAGTATTTGCTGCTCCATATGATAATATTCCTGATATTTCAGAGTATTTTAAGCCTCATTTCAGAATTGGGAAAGTACTACATCAGTTGGAAAGGAAGATACATGGTCTAGTTCACCATTTTGCAGCTATACAAGGCACTGATTGTATTGAATTTTTTACTCTTTGGAAAGGAGTATGCACAAATATCTTTTCCTTTAATGATTGTGTTTTAAGATCAGAGTATGTTTGTATCAATAATAATTCATATAAATATCCTCCATCATCATATGATGAGCTATAAGAATCCTCGCCACTTGTTTTTTGCAGAGACTACATTGATGCTTTAGTGCATGATCATGGAGTTCACAACTGCTTCATCAAATTATCCAGCAATAAGCAGTTCAATCAGCTCATGCAAGTGAAGAAAAATATAAAGTGAAGACATGTTGTTCATTTTAGTGCCAAGTCCTTTTTTAGGAGGGTTTTCCCCATGTGGTTTTTCCTCTTTCCTCAGTTTTTTGGACAAAATAAATTGTAAAGGGTGACGATAGCCTTGTTGTTCGGCCCTATATACCTATATATTTCTGAAAATTTTCATATACTCCATCATAAAGATAGAATTATGGGGGGGNTTGCAACACTTGGTCAATACTTGCCATAATTACCCTAAGAGTGCCTTATACCAATTTTGGATAATATTCTTCCAACTTTAAGGACTTCCTATATTAGTAACTGTGCCTTCCTATCATTTTCTTCCTTTAGACTGCTTTTCCTGCTTTTCAATGGATAAGGTAAAGCTAGTTAACTTGACAACTTCTATCTTTTTTGGCCAACCCATGCCAACCCATCCTCCATGATTTTCTCTCCACATTCCATGATTAGTAATATTTTCCATAACTCATAATCACTCACTCATGCGTATCCAATTCATGTTCTCTTGGACTAATTTGGAAAGTTCTTTAGTTGTATATGGGGGTTTTTCATATTTGGTAAGCCTTATTTATGATCTAGCATGAGTAGTATCCTTAAAAATTTGAATTTTCATATCAAGGATGTATTATTTATGTACACTATTATTGAACAATAATACATGGAATATTTCTCCATCATTCTTCACTTGTCTTGTGTTAAGTCTCATTATTCCTCTCTCTAGTTTTGTTGTGCATCTCTATAAGAGATATACTTTGTGGAAGATTCACCTGTTGAATTTCTACTTGTTATTCAAGCATATGATATCAATTATCTATATGGCTTTGGATCCTTTCCTTTTATAATTCTGCAGTGAAGAAGGTTGTTATTAAATTCCTTATGCGATTGTTCCTCCAAACAAATAATGAATGCCCACAAAAAAAATCCCAAATATTGACATGGAATCCCACATACAAATCCTAAATATTTGCATACAAGCCCACAAACCCATCAACTAGGATCAATGAAAATGATGGAGTAGCCGAGGGATAATAAGAACACACATGTTCATGACCCATTGATGGATTTACACTAGGGTTTTGAAAGTTAATTTTGCTTCGTTTTGTTATGGACGGACCCCAAAATATGGGATTCAAGTCTGTACAAGTCCTCGAAGAAAAATAGCCAGGGTCATTGCCAAAAATGGAATTTAACCCTCGTACAACTAGGCACAAGTATGGCGTTCAAATTCAAAATTACAAGCAATTTAGTTATAGCCACACATCATACCATAGCCATAACACAACCAATACCACAATCGTGCCACAACAATTCAATTATATCCATACCCCAACCAAATTTCAAGCTAGTTTAAGCAATGAGAACAACAAACCCTTTCAAGGAAGGGAAAAAATGAATTACATAGTGTTTACAAGAACAACAAGTATAAAACCTATACAAATTTCCAACCATATTAGAGGTTTAAAAACACAGAGTGCAAGTGACCCAACATTTTTCACAAGAGCACACAAATTAAATATCCACCCAACAGTCAATGTGTTGAAAAACAAAGAGGGTCATCACATGGTAGGGTTTGACAGCTACCAGGAAAACACAGAAAAAACATGCTAGACAAGCCACCCATAATATATTCATTCCCATAATCGACACATGCAGTGAACCTCTAAGCACCATGACCGATCTCCACGATCGATCTCCACCTCCAAATAATTGAGAAATGGTAGTAAATGGTGCGGGTAAAATGAAACCACATAGTTGAAAACCAATATGGTGGTGCTTGTTACCTAGTCGAGGGTATTTCCAATGAAGGTGGTGGGTCTAACGCAAAAAATAACACTCAACGATGACGCTAAAATCCAAGAAATCATCCATGGGAACCATGACAAACTGAGCATTGAACTAGTCGTCCAAATCCATGTACTAGATAAATAACTATCATAGTTAACAATGAATAAGGGTTCATGACCAGGTGAACCAACAAGTGGACTAGGATAAACCACTACCGAGGGGGAGGAAATCACCCATTGAGACTGACCAAAATATCACTACACAAAATGACCGTCAAAAACCCTTGCATAATGCCAAAAAACCTTGCATAAGGCCCTAAAAAGAATGCTTGAATCATGACCAATTAATAGGCCCACCACCGACACATGGAGATATTTCCAATGGGCCCTTTCCATATGATTGGTTGGCCTCCATGTGGTCTCACGATGGATATGGGGAGGATGCACCACTACTGATGTCCCTCCCCTAATCTAGTTCCAAGCACAATTTCCTCAGAGCTAAACCTACTTTGATATCAAGTTAATTTCACATACTAGATCTGATCTCTAATCTCAATAATTTACAAAATTATAAATAGAAACACACAAAAATTTTAAATCATTATGAAACAAAATTAAAACTAGAAATTAAACACATTTGACACTTATTTTCCTTGGAAAACCCAAATGGGAAAAAACCAACAAACTATGATTTAATTATTGATTAAATCCCGGGATCCCATTCGGGGAAAATGTCTAACTGAAGAAAATACAAATTAGTAAATATCCAATCCTTACAAACCTCAATATCATCCCTTCGATATTGTTGGTTGGTTGCTATCTCCCTTACTACCCCTTTGCAATTTTCCTTTGACCTTGCCCCTGCACACTTGGATGAAAGTCATTCTCCAATGAATCAATGAGATCTCACTCACTCTGTGTGATTATTGTGTGTTCTCCTCTCATTAGGCTTCATTTTATAAGACTTAAATGAGAAAAACCCTAACCCTGTATCTCCAAAGTAATTGATGGTTGATATTAGATCTAAAGCTACACTTAAGATCAATAGTTGTGAGTCTTGTGACTTAATACTAAGTTCAATTTTTAGTCATTACCAACATTAAGTTAATTAATGTGCTTTTCCTAAGTTATACTTAGGAAATAGATAAAAACAAAACAAGATTTGAACCCAAATTCCGACGTCATCTGACATTTTGCATGGATGTGTTGGACAACAATCAATCAAAAGAATGCCGATAACAAAATATTTATAGCGCCGTCGAATCTCCGACACTAGGGAGTTGGATTTCCAACCCTTGTAGTGTCGGTTATCCGACACATCAGTGTCAGATCTTCGACATCTATGAACCCAATAATGTCGGTTATCTGACCCCTAAGCATCGGATATCCGACGGGCTGTATAGGTTTTTTAATAATAAAAAAAATTAAGGTTTACATGATTTTAAATTTTATGGTCCCATACTTTCAACGGTAACTATGTTCAAGGTGTCGAATATCCGACGCATGTCCATTATAAATATAAATTGTTTTAAACATTTCAACATGCTTGTTGTAGAAGTGACGGATGATTTGTGAAAAATTATTTGTTCCTTGACGAACGTTTTCAGGAATTGTTTTATTCTTCAACAGGTGGTTGTGGGAATTTATTTTTTTCATTGATAGACAGTTTTTCAGGAATTTTTTATTCTTCGACTTCTCTCCATTTGACAAAACCTTGATTCATGGTTGATGCATGGAACTTGATTTTTTAAGACAACGGGTTATATTCATTAATGAAGTTTATGACAAAATGTCAAGTAGATTAAATATTCCGGATCCAAACGAAGACAACCGACAATTGCTTTCTAGACTATGGGATGCAACGAAACGAAGGGTGTTGGAGACATTTACCATCATACACACTCTTTCGGTCAAATTGGCCTAGTTAAACCACTATCCTAAGTTTAATTGACATTAGTGGAGCATTAATT
>LPNX010750837.1:117969-127969 GCA_001517045.1 Pseudotsuga menziesii
AGGGGTGATGGAAAATGTTATTGTCCGTGTACTCAATGTAGGGGATTTAAGAGGAGAAGAATATTGATCTCAACAACCACAAAACATTGTAGGGAACATGGACACGCTGAGGGGGGGAACGAATATCGTCCATTTGTAGGTTTAGCATTATAAACATTATTATATTCATTTTTTTTGGTAATTGTATGTATTGTTTTTTTTTCATATATTAATGTATATCTATTGATGTTTCCATGTATTTATATTAAAGGAAAGACACCCTATAGCATGTCATCCATAGGAAGTGCTTTCAGAACAAGTTCAGGATCAGGATCATGGAGTGTGTATGTTTAATGGAGAACAAGTGAATGATCATATTGAACAAGATGATCATGTCGATGATGTAATTGAAGATGATGGTACAAATACATTGATCCATGATTCATTTAACGTTAGAATGGATGACGATGATGTTGATGATGAAAATGATGATGACTTTGATGATGTTCATGATATACCTCTTCTCGATAGGGCATATGAACCCCTTTATGAAGGCTCCAAAATAAATCTTCTCTCTACTATATTGTTGATAATGAACTTGAAGGTTATGAATGGTATTTCAAACATTGCAATCACGCGGATGCTAAGGTATCTAAAATAATCCATCACATATATAGGATCGTGATAAAGTTTATTTGTATCCCTTTAATAATTGTATTGTTAACTCATTATTGATCATTGTACAGATGAAGCGTGTTTCGTTAATATTATTTATTTATTACATTAACAATTTTTTTTTTGGGTAGCTTGATAGCTGAATTTTTGTTACCACCATCAAAAATTTTACCTCGCACATATCGAGATTTATCTTCCATCATGAAATATATTGGAATGCATTATGAAGCAATTCATGCATGCCCCGATGACTATGTTATATATTATAATCAGCATGAATTTGCAACAGAATGTCCGGAATGTCATGTAAGTAGATATCGTACAGATAAAGTAACAAAAAAGGTGCCTCACAAGGTTCTTCATTATATTCCCATCATTGCAAGTTTGCAAAAAATATTCAGGTGCAAAAACATAGCACAATTTATTTGGAAATTGAACCCAGTGTTAGAGCAATTACACTCACAACAATTACCAATTACGCATGCAAAATTACTCACAAAAGAGACTGAATATGGAGCTGAACACTAATCTATATTGAATAAGTGTACAATAGCCAACCCTGTGAAGTCATAGGCTGCCACAATAAATAATTACATGAGGGATTCAAATGCATGAATATTCCATTCGAATCTAGTCAAAATCAGGCTTACTAAATCTAAGCAAATCCCCCATAGGTGCATAAAGCAGTTTCCAAAACTGTCTAGGAGCTCATGAATTGGAAAAATAAATTAGGCAAGATAATAATGGATGGAAGGAAAACTCATACATGCTTTTCATAGGAGAAAAGAGTGGAGGATGTGGAGGACAAAAAAAAAGTTAACTTCACCTAGTCAAACTTTCCCAATTGCCTTAAAGCACTGAAAAAGCAGGCAATAAAGCAAAAAAAGCAGACATGCGCTAAGGAGGCCAGGAATAAATCAGATTTGATTCTAGGAGGTTTCCCAAGTGCTCCATGACTCAAAATTAGAAATTTTGACCACTATGGATGTGTAGATGACAACTTGCATAAGGTGGAATATGGAAACTAGGCAAATAAGACAAAAATGGATTAATTAATGTCTAAGGTAGCTAACTATGGGTTGATTATTCTAACAGTCCCCCTTAAGCTTGACTTATGAGTAAAATATCAGAAAATTATAGGGCCTAGCAACAAGGCTTATTCACCCTTTACATACTGCATGTCCATTTAACCAAGGAAAGAGGCAAAAACCCAGTGGGAAAATCCTCCCTTAAACATGGATTGTAAAACAAAAATTGGAAATCTTGTCATCACTCATGCTTCACAGCATGATCAGCAATCCCCAACAGTGATTTGAGATTGCTGAATATCTTCTTGCAAAAAAATTTGGTGAAGATATCAGCTACTTGTTCTGAAGATGAACAGAAGAGTAGGTGAATGGTGCCATCATGCACAAGCTGTCTGATGTAGTGCATATGTATCTCAATGTGTTTGGTTCTCTGTGTCTAAACTAGATCATTGCAGATTTGAATGGTACTCTAATTATCACAGTAGATAGTAGTTGAGTATTCTGATTCGAAGCCACACTCTCCAAGTAACCCCTACAACCATAAACATTGAGTTGCTGCATTTACAACTCCTCTGTACTCTGCTTCTGTAGATGAGAGTGCAATGGCACTCTGTTTCTTGCTTGACCAGCTGATTGGCCCTTCTGCAAGCATGAACACATATCCTAATTTTGACTTTCGATCTGTGCCATCACCTGCCCAATCACTGTCAGTAAACCCAATCAAATCAAGATCAGATTTTGCTTTATAGAAGATCCCATGAGTCCTTGTTCCTTGAACAAAGTTAAGGATTCTTTTGGATGCTTTCCAATGGATCTCATGAGGCTGATCCATGTATCTAGAAGCCACACTTACTTCATAAGAAAGATCAGGTCTAGTATGTGTAAGATACAACAAACATCCAATCAATTGCCTATACAGTGTATTGTTTACCATAGGTGAAGAATCAACTTCTTCAAGCTTCACTCCTGAAAGGAAAGGAGTCTTGCTTGGATTGCAATCCTTCATTCTGAATTTGTTCAGCAAATCCAAGGCATACTTGGACTGATGCACCTTGATTCCAGCTTGGGTTTGAGCAATCTCAAGCCCCAATAATTGGCTCAATAGCCCCAAATCTGTAATGGAGAAGGCATGGTTCATTGCATCCTTCAAGGAAGCAATTTCATCCTTTGAGCTTCCTGTAATGAGAAGGTCATCAACATATAAAACAATGATCATTAATGAACCATTAATCAGCTTCAAATAGACATTTGGATCTGATTTGCATCGAACAAAATTCAGTGATAGCAGAAAGCTATCAATCTTGGCATACCAAGCCCTGGGGGCTTGCTTAAGCCCATACAATGACTTATTTAGCATACACACAAGAGATGGGTTAGTAGCAAATACTTGAGGCTTCTACATGTATATCTCTTCAGTGATATCTCCATTCAGGAAAGCACACTTCACATCCATGTGATGTACTTCCCATTGCTTTGAAGCTGCAATGGCTAAGGCTAGGCTGATGGAGTCCATCTTTGCCACTTGTGCAAAGGTCTCATTGTAATCTATGCCATGAACCTGTGAGTAGCCCTTGGCTACCAATATGGCCTTGTAATTCAGAGGTGAACCATCAGCATAAAATTTTGTCTTGTACACCCACTTACACTGAACTAGCTTCCTCCCTGGGGGAAGATCAACCAGCTCCCAAGTGTTGCTCTTCTGGAGTGAGCTGAACTCTTCCTTCATGGCTGCTTGCCATTTTGGATCTTCTACTGCATATTCATATTTTTGAGAATCTAATTCAACCATCAGATATCATTTCTCAGCAAACATAGGATCTTTCATGCATAGAGCACTCTCAAATTGAGATCTAGTCCTCCTAGGGTCATTAGGATTTCCAGCTAGCTCTCCAGCTGCATGAATGGTATTGGATGCCCATTTTGGCCTTGTAGGGATGTTAGGATATGCAATAAAATCATCACTATCAGACATATCAGAATCAGCATGTTCAACTATCTCTTCACTTACATTCAGAGGTTCTGGTGGTGAAGAGGATTCTCCAACTTCCACTGCTGCTAGGGGCTCTTCTTTAAACTGAACACACCTTTCAATGAAGGATTTGTTTGTGATCAAATTGATTAGCTTGTACCCTTTTGAATCTTTAGAGTACCCAACAAATAGACACTCTTGGCTTTGGGGCTGCAAAGCCTTCCTCTTTTATGTTGGAATTCTAGCCCAAGCCCTTGAGCCAAAAATCCTGAAATGGGTCACATCTGGCTTATGCCCACTCCATGCTTCGAAAGGAGTCATACCATCAAGCTGTTTATGAGGCACCCTATTCTAGATATAGGATGCACAGTTTATAGCTTCAGCCTAGTACTTTGGTGGGAAATTCTTAGCCTCCATCATGCAGGTTTCCATCTCTTTCAGTGATCTGTTCTTCCTCTCCGCAACACCATTCTGCTGTGGTGTGTAAGGGATAGAATGCTGCATCAGAATACCTACATCTACACAATATTGAATAAACTCAGACTTGACATACTCACCACCATTGTCAGATCTGAGGACCTTGAGTTTCCTCCCAGACTGGTTTTCAACCAAAGCCTTAAATACTTTGAAGAGGCCAAAAACTTCAGACTTGTGTTTCAGGAAGTAAACCCAGCAATACCTGGAAAAGTCATCTATGAAATTCAATGCATAATTTTCCTGACTCATTGACATATGAGGAAATGGTCCAGCAACATCACTGTGGATCAACTTAAGAGGTGCAGAGGTTCTCTCATGACTAGCTCTCTCAAATTTATGCTCTGGGTGTTTTCCTAGGATGCAACCTTGACAGACTCCTTTGGAAAATTTTATCTTTGGTAACCCTATGACCATTTCTTTTTCACTAAGATCAGAAAGATACTTGTAATTTAGGTGGCCAAATATTTCATGCCAAAGCTTGCTTGCCTCATTAGCATGAATCAGAAGAGCAGAGGGGTTTGAGTAGGGTAGGAAGTGTGAGAACATGTATACCTTCGAAGTATGATTTGCAACTCCTTTTGCAATGACTTTACCACTTGAGATCTCTGTAATCTCAAATTCATCAGGGGAGAATATGACCTTATTTGGAGACCCTGTGTGGGTCATCTGATACACTGATAAGAGGTTAGAGGCAAGACCTGGAACATACAACACATTGCTGAACTTACCATGGTCAATATCAATCCTCCCTTTGCCCAAACTTTCAGTGAGAGAGTCATCTCCCAGTACTATTGGTGGACCTTTCGACATGTCAAGTGAGGTGAATGTCTCCTTGGTCGAAACCATATGTCTTGAAGCTCTAGAATAAATCATGAAACTAGGTGAGCTTGATGTGCCAGCAACCAATGCATGAACTCTCTCTTTGTCTTCTGTATTTGATCCTCCTTCCCTCTTCTTTGAGCTGTCTGGAAGGGAGATGCCATTCTTCTCCAGGAGTTGGGTCAGCATGTCTATTTTATTTTTCATACAGGAGATTTCAGAATGATTTCCCTTACTGCAGTATGCGCACTTCCTCATTTCTCCTTTGTTCTTCTCCTTCTGGTAGTTCTTCTTGGAACCTTGAGGCTCCTCCGGAGACTTGTTCTTGTCTCTCTTTTGCTTAGGTGGCCTTTTAGCTTTATTTTTGATTTTTGAATCCACCCTCAAATATCCAGCAACTAGAGCTTGATATTTGGATGGTTTGATGGTGCCCATCATCACCAATTTATCTTGTTCTTGTGTGAGAGATTCCATGGAATCTGCAAGGCTAGGCATCTTCCAGGCTTGAGCTATCAACTTTGTGGCATAGAAGGTTGAAACAAACACTGAATAGTTAGGGCCAAGCTTCGAGAGTATGGCAAAGAACAGCTGATCATCCTTCTTTTCGATCCCACATTGTTTTAGCTGCAAAACAAGTGCTTTGAACTTGGAAAAATGGAGTTGCAGGGATTCAACGCTATTGGGACTTAGGGAGATCAATTCATTTTCAATTTAATGTCCCCTCATCTCATCTGTCTTTCCAAAAATATCAAAAAGCTTCTCCCATACTTCATTCGGTGATGTCAATCCATCAAGATGGAAAATGAGGTCTCTGGATATACTCAGACACAAGAGACCATAGGCCTCATCCCTCTTGTTGTGCCATTTTATCTTCTCTGCAGCTGCATTGGGCTCTGATTCTGTTGCCATTGTCACTTTGTAGAGGCCTTTTGATCTCAACAGTATCTCCATCTCTGCTTTCTATTCAAAGAAGTTAAATGGAGTCAGGATGATCTTCTGAGATTGATCCATAGCTCAGAAATTGTCTCGTCAGTTAGCAGAATGCTCCCAGTCAATGATGTCGAACCTGCAAAACAAATTGGAAGGAGAGAAATCGATCTACAAAGGCTCTGATACCATGTGGAAATTGAACCTAGTGTTAGAACAATTACACTCACAACAATTTCCAATTACACATGCAAAATTACTCACAAAAGAGACTGAATATGGAGCTGAACACTAATCTGTATTGAACAAGTGTACAATATCCAACCCTGTGAAGTCATAGGCTGCCACAATAAATAATTACATGAGGGATTTGAATGCATGAATATTCCATTCGAATCTAGTCAAAAGCAGGCTTACTAAATCTAATCAAATCCCCCATAGGTGCATAAAGCAGTTTCCAAAACTGTCTAGGAGCTCACGAATTGGAAAAATAAATTAGGCAAGCAAATAGTGGATGGAAGGACAACTCATACATGCTTTTCATAGGAGAAAAGAGTGGAGGATGTGGAGGACAAAAAACAAGTTAACTTCACCTAGTCAAACTTTCCCAATTGCCTTAAAGCATTGAAAAAGCAGGAAATAAAGCAGAAAAAGCAGACATGCACTAGGGAGGCCAGGATTAAAGCAGATTTGATTCTAGGAGGTTTCCCAAGCACTCCATGACTCAAAATTAACAAGTTTGACCACTATGGATTTGTAGATGACAACTTGCATAAGGTGGAATAGGGAAACTAGGCAAATAAGACAAAAATGGATTAATTAATGTCTAAGGTAGCTAACTATGGGTTGATTATTCTAAAAATTTATGGATTACCATGCCAGGAATAGAATTCAAGATGATGTTATCCGAATGCCTGTAGATGGTACTGCTTTTAGAGATATTGAGGAAAAGTGGCCTCAATTTAAAGAAGAACCACGTAATCTTAGGATTTCTTGGGCAGCAGATGGTGTTAATCCATTTGCATAGATGAAATCCATTTACATGGTGTGGCCTATTTTTGTTATCAACAATAACATTTCTCCATGGTTGTCGATAAAGAGAGAGCACATAATGTTGTCGATGATTATTCCAGGTTTTATTGACGAAAACTGTTTTATTTATAATGTAGTTGTGGCATCTCATTTGTCGTAATATGTATCTTAATTTCATATATATATCTATTATTTTACTCTTTTGCATGGTTTATATATCTTAATGGTTCTCATAATGATATATTTTATATGTACTTCAAATTATGAATCAGGTAAGTTCCAAGTCAAAGATATGAATGTATACATCAAACCTCTTATAGATGAGCTGCTAAAGTTATGGAATGGCATAACTATGTATGACGTATATAGACCAACACGATAAAGGCAATTTCAATTCCATGTAATGGTTGTATGGACAATACACGATGCCCCTGGGTTAGCTTCATTTTTTGGTTTGTAATTTTAAGTTCCACTTTAATTGCATTAAATGATTTGGAGTAGTTAGAATATTTTATATATGAATATATTTGACATAGATATTCCATATCTAAATATTGTAGGTCTTTAGACAAAGGGTAAATTTGCATGTCTAGTTTGTGGTCCTAAGATAAAATATCGTCATTCAAAAAGCTTAAGAAAGGAGGTGTTTGATGAGTATAAGCATTTCCTCTCTAAGAATCACATGTATAGAACAACTGAAAGAAATATTTTCAATGGGAAGTAGGAGACTGCATTAAAACCACAGAGAATGACACCTCACCTTTGGAAGATGTAATACAATAGAAATTGTCATCATGGTACGTATGGATCACCGTATATGAATTTTTATGTATTTTAATTTTTATTGTGAGTTGTTTGTTGTAGTGGCCATATTTGATTTATGATGTAATTTATTAATTATAAACTAATATTCATGATGATGTCCATCATGATCATGAAGTCATTAATGGTCTTCCATGAGGAATGAAAAGTTATCCTATTCAATTTAGCAGGTTGCCCTACTATGAACACCTACAAATTTCTCATTTGTTTGATACAATGCATATTGGAAAGAATGTTACTGAAACCTTATGGTGACTACTAGAGCTAAGGAGGGAGAAAGTTAAAGTTGTGAAAGTGTGCAAAGACATTCAAGAAAACAACCATGCAATGAAAGATGTCATCCAATTTCATACCAACGGAGAACAAGTTAATATAAACTCAATTCCATGGATGTTTACAGAGGAACAAAGCAATGTTGTCAAAGAAGTAATGCGGAAAATTAAATTTCCCACCTGTTTTTGTGCAAACTTGAAGAATATCATAACTAAAAAAGGTGATTTTGCAGGGGTCAAAACACATGATTGGCATGTCTTCATTAAGGTAATTATTATTGTTATTTCCATATAATTTTTTCTTGTTTGTATACTCTTTTTTTAATAAATGGCTTGGTTTTTATATTGATATAGTATGTTCTACCTCTCTCTCTCTCCCAGAAAACTTCGACAACAATGTCAAACAAGTTATATATAATCTTGGTAAATACATGAGGTAACTAGCGATTACTTGGATGTGCTTAGTGTTTCTTTAATTCTCCGTATAATAATTTATATTTGTTTTTTTTGTGCACTATTTTAGCATATATTGTAAATTAATGTTTATTTTTGTTAAATATCATTATTGGTTTGCATCACTTGTAGATGGTTGACATCTAAAGAAATCCATAAAGAATATATAAAGTATTGGAGGAGAGAAATTCCTTGTCTCATGTGTGAAATGCAGAAGCATCTACCATCGGCATTTTTCAATGCATAGGAACACTACCTCATACACCAAGTTGACGAGATTGAGTTGTGTGGACCTGTGCACTCAAGGTCCATGTGGTTGGTTGAGAGGCACTTGAAATTTATGAAGGGTTTGGTGAGACAACGAGCACATGCAGAGGGTTCTATGATGGAAGGATATACGGTATACCAAAACATGTTGTATGTTAGCGAATATCTTCCTATTTTAGCGTCAAAGATCAATTTACGTCGCATTTTGTGATCCAGACTCAAATAACAAATTTGGGGAGCATTTGAAGGGGAAAGGTAGATTGAGGAAGCTAAAAGGTAATTATTAGCTAGTGGATTTTTATTATATACTTCATATTCTAATTGTATTTTCTAGTCATAATTGCTTCAATTAAGAGCATATACGTCTTTGTTCAGGAGATTTACACCTTTCTTTCATTTTAATGGTTATTGTCCTTAAACAGTTGGTCGAGAATGGGATGCAATTCATTTATACATCTCAAACAATCTTGACTGGATGAAAGTATGGATTGAACGATGCACACAATCGGGTCATGGAATATCATGGGAAGGTGTGGCTTCATTGGTAAAAGCAACATAACACAATGGAGATAACAATCTAACAGAAAGGGAAATCTATTTGGCATATGGTGTAAAAGATAAAATGGCAAGCATATAATTAATCAAATATCCCTCTAAATCTTTTATTTTGCAAATTACTTATTGACGTACATGTTCTTTTTTTCCATGTATTTTTGCATAAGGGCTGAATGGTTGTGTAATCTTTTCGTGTATTTATTATTGCAAGTAAAACACCATAAGGCTATGGTCTACAATGGAGGTAGATATGGGATCAAAAAACTGGATGAAACAAAGAAAACATCAGATTCTGGGGTTTTGGCTGTCTTTGAGGTTACCAATGTTTCATCTAGAACTGACAGACATCCAGAAGTCTCAGAAAATTGATACTATGGGTATTTGGAAGATATTATACAGTGTGACTTTAAATCCTTTAAGGTAGTTTTATTCGTTGTCAAATGGTACAGGTTGCGATTGAATCAACGTGATCCCGATAGAACTATTATTGATCATGATAATGGATTTACCATGGTAAACACAAGGTTGTTTGAGCCAGGAACAGAGCCCTATGTTCTTCCAAGCCAATGTGAACAAGTATTTTACGTAGAGGTTCAAGGTAAAGCAGACTGGTCATTTGTTGTGAGACACGATCCAAGGGTAAGGCCGGTAAAGTATAACCTAGATGATGGTAATGAAGAGGGTTCTCTAGAAGAAGAATATGATGACAAAGAGCATGATTAACT
>LPNX010750837.1:130469-136923 GCA_001517045.1 Pseudotsuga menziesii
GATGATAATCATCATCATCGTCATCACAATCATATTCATCATCATCAGGATCATCATCATCATCATTGTCATCGTTGTCATCAACATCATCATCATCATCAACAACATCATCTACATCATCATCATCATCAACAACATCGTCATCATTGTCATCATCGACATGAAAATCATAATCATAATCATCATCATCAACATCATCATCATCATCATCATCACCATGCTCACATGCTCACATGCTCAACTTTTCAATCATCCTTCAAAGCTATATTTTCATTTATCCAAGATAGGGATGTGTCGTTATGTAGATGGTTCTTCCCTCATTAATGTGAAGGTTCTTTATTCAAGTTAGGATGTTTTTCTTCCTCTTAGGTTTGCATCTCTCTATTGAACATATATTTGGGACCCATAGTTCTAGAAGTTGAGGAATCTATTAGATATAAGAATTATTTCAAGGATACAAAAAATTCCTTTCATTTTATTGGCTATATCAAACAATTTCCTTCTCATCACTTTTTGATTGAAATTAGGTTTGCCAGTATTATGCTTTTTTTTTGGAAAATTAATATTTGAAGTAAACTAAGTTTTACTTATGATGATGATGACGTTGATGAAGATGATGGTGATCATCAGCATTGCCATCATCATCATCATCATCATCATCACAGTCATGAGGATGACGATGATGGTGGTGATGACGATGATAATGATGAGGGTCATGATGATGATGACGATGATGATGAAGATGACGATGATGATGACGATGACGTTGATGATGATGATGATGATGATCAGGGTCCTGATAATGAAGATAACGATGATGATGACGATGATGATGGTGATGATGGTGATCACTGCCATCATCATCATCATCATCATCATCGCCGTCATCATCACCATTACGATCATCATGATGATGAAGACAACGACGATGATGATGAGGGTCATGATAATGAAGACCACGATGTTGAAGATGACGACGACAATGATGACAATGATGATGACGATGATGATGAAGATGATAATCATAATGATCATGATGATGACGATGATGATGATAATGATCATGATGATGATGAAGGTGATATTGTAGGGAATACTTGAGGTCGCCATCATCATCTTCATCTTCAGGGGTTTCGTTGTAGGGATTAGGTGTGATCGCCATCAGCATCATCATATTATAATAAAAAATACTATCCCCAATTTAAAAATACATATATTAAAAAATACATATAGCTAAGTTAAAAATACTATGCCTAATGAAAAAATACTATTATGGCAATTTATATAATATAAAATAACATATAATAAAAATAAAATACATATAATATAAAATAATATATAATAAAAATAAAATAGATATGATATATAATAATATATAATAAAAAATGAATAGTGTATTTGGACATTGTTGCGACTCGTTTTGGATAGTTCAGTTCAATTTGGAGGTTTTTGTGAATTTGGGAGTAGGTCCGGTGGAGCACAAGGTTCAGAATTGGACCTCATGGTTGATAATTAGAGCTCAGGGTTGAGAAGTGGAGCTCACAGTTGATAATTGGAGCTCACGGTTGAGAATTGGAGCTGACGATACAAATTTGGAGCACATGGTTCAAGTTTTGGAGTTCACAGTTTGGATTTGGACCTCATGGCTCAATGGGTAAGCATCATGACCTCCTTTTTTGGGCATGCTGTGACAAGGGTTTTTGGGCATGCTGTGACAAGGGTTTTTGGGTGACAAGGGTTTTTTGTGCGCGCTGTGATGTTTGCTCCTTTCCGTTGATCTCAAAAATCGGCGGTCCAATATTGACTTGCCTTAAGGGGGAGGGGACCCTATACTATATAATTTGATACCATCAACCGCTCACTTTGGCAAGCTGCTATGGCACCTCAAACTCATGAACCTGTTTCCCAATAACCAGGGTTGGGGTTTCCCATAAGCACCCCAATTGGTCATTTCGTTCCTTAACATGCGGAACCAGAGCCTGTACTTATGGCCTTAGAAGAGTTAGTTAATGAGTGCTATCTTAGAACATGGCTCGATCAATATGCTCACATCCGGCTCCGAGCCATAGATCAACAACAAAGTATCATAATGTATCTGTGATGTTTACTGTGTATTCCAAACTGGATAGGGGAAACACATGGATTACCAACCTGAGGGAAAGCCATTGAATATGCTAATGCTTAGACTATAATAGACCAAGGAGATGTACTAGAAATATTTTCCTTGACTTGTTGATTTCACTATTAAGTTGAATGTAAATGACAAACACAAAGGAGCACCAAGCAAGCTACAACACTTTGTATGAAATCGAACGAGTATAGATATAATGATGTTAATTCCTGGAGATCCTGTAGAGTGGATTCTTGGTTGCTCTATAGGTTCCAAATATTTAGGTTCCTCATTAGATGCTTCACTAGATGAATCATATATGGGGCCGCCAAAACTATGATTATTGATTTCAAATATAACATCCAACTCTTCATGAAATGGATAAATGCATGCATTTTCCATCTCATCATCAAACAAGGGCTTGCCTACAAAATATTCCTCATCAGAATCTCAACAATATGGACCATCTAATTCAGATTCTTTGGATGAGGTAATATAATAGGAGAATGGGTAATGGACCATCTAATTCGGATTCTTTGGATGAGGTAATATAATAGGAGAATGGGTTCTTTCATAACTAACAACCCAAAGGGTCTCTGTCTATACTGCCTGCTTCTTCACCAACTTCAATCCGTCCTTATCATCTTTCAAGCATGGGTTTTCTTTGCTGTGCATGCATTTACATTGATCAGCTAATGACAGACCCAATTTGACAGTTTCAACTAACCCAAATTTGACCCATATTGGTTGATATGGATTCTGAAGTCTGGCCAGTCTGAGTGTTACAATTAGTGGACGAACCCATCACATTTTGGTTTGCATTAAAATTGGTTTAATTGTTTTTATGTGAGTTATCTTAGCAACTAGTTCCCAAATAAGCTATTAAGCCGACTCTAACCAAATGAGATGCTTAAGGGAGGTTTAGAGAAGATCACTGAAGATCATTATAAAAGCCCCAGGTTAGAAAGAAACTTGAACCTAACCCAGTATTTTCCAAATTGTAGCGACAATAGGGGTTTGCCAGAATTCTGCCAAATGTTATGGATTTATTCTTTAAGGTGTTTTATTATAGAAACCTTATATTAGAAAGCAACTGTCCATGAGGACAGAGTTCAAGAAATCTGTCCACATGAACTATATCTCACAAAAGATAACAAGTGTTCAGCCAAGCAATAGTGACAACTCGTGGTATTATGCCTCACAAGTTTGCGATGTTGCAACCCCATGAAACATAATACCAAGATTCGTCTCCATTATTAGCCAACACTGATTGTCTATTTGAGAGTTAGTGAATTGAAAGTGGCTAAGTCAACGCAAAAAAGAAAGGTAATAAGTTTGACTAAATAAACTATTTTGATTATTGTACCTACATCTTCCGCTACATGCATTTCTTGTGTGCCTCACCTATATCGACGTACTATCAACATTATTATTATTGGTATGTGTACCTTATCTCAATGACAGTCTTAGTTTAGGGATGTATTGAGGTTTATTCCACATATTTGCTAGTGTATGCATCCAATACTTGCTAGTTACTTGATCACTATCAGGGAACAACTTCAGCTCTATCATGTTAAACTTACTTCATCTAGCTAAAAGCAGTTCACATATTCAAAGAACACAATAATAAGGCTGATAGCTTAGTCAAAGAAGCATTAACCTTGGCCTCAGGCCATTTTCAGTTTACTGAATTCACTGATGGTGAATGTACTGATCAGGGCACTTTCCATCTTTTCTAGCCCTTAGCCCTTGAGTCTTTTATGTACTGTTGCTATTGACATCATTTGGAAGATTGAGGTGGATGATCCCCTCATATTATTGATCTCTCTTATTTATTTCTTCTTTGGATTAGCTACTTCAGTATTAGACTTGAATTCTCTATCTGTTGAAGGTTAGTGATGTGGATGTAGTCAAGATTACTAGATTATAGGTGTTACCTTTGAAGGTTTGTCCATTATTCCTGTGAATCTGATCAATTGTCATCTGTCTACTGATGATGAACATTGATGTATCTATTCCAACGCCTTTGTGTCGGATATTCGATGGCGATATAATTTTTTTTTTATCGGCATTCTTTTTAGTGATTGCTGTCCGACACATCCATGCGAAATGTTGGATGACGTCGGATTTTGACGTCGGATTTCGGGTTCAAATCTTGTTGTGTAAGGGAGGTTTAGATAAGGATTCTAGTTCCACCATAGCCATGATAGTTAGAGTTTTTTTGCTTACATGTATGCTCGGTCCATTGGAGAAGGATGAAAATCGGTCACTACCCTGAGCAGGATTGCTGAGCCTTGTTTTGTTATAAGCAAGAAACTAGAACCTAACCCCTAGATCATTGAAGATCATTATAAAATATTAATTTTTTTTCTACATACTTGTTAATATCATCGTCAAACAAAACTATCCATGAGGACAGAGTTGGCAAGAACTCTGTCCACATGAACTATATCTCACAAAAGATAACAAGTGTTCCGCGAAGCAACGGTGATGACTCGTGGTATGATGCCTCACAAGTTTGCGATGTTGCAACCCCATGAAACATAATACCATGAGTCATGCCCATTATTAGCCAACACTTATTATCTATTTTAGAGTTAATGAATTTAAAGTGGCTAAGTCAATGCAAAAAAGAAAGGTAATAAGTTTGACTAAATAAACTATTTTGATAATTGTACCTACATATTCCGCTACATGCATTGCTTGCATGCCTCACCTTTCTAGATGTAATATCAACATCATTATTATTGGTATGTGTACCTTCTCTCACTGATAGTCTTCTTCCTATTTATTCTCCAAAACAACTATATTATAGGGCCTTTTGGCATGACATTGTTTTGCATGCAACTTTTATTTTGTCAATCTTAGAAAGAAACTCGAACTTAACCCAGCATTTTCCAAATTGTAGTGACAACCGGGGCTTGCCAGAATTCTGACAAATGTTATGGATTTCTTCTTTAAGGTATTTTATTATAGAAACCTTATATTAGAAAGCAACTCAAACCTAACCCAGTAATTCCCAAGCTCTAAACACCATGAGAGCTTGGACTATGTCGGATATTTTCATTAAGTGATTGAATGAAGTAATCCACTTACAATAACTATTTTTTTCTATAATATACCTGTTAACATCATTATCAAACAAAACTGTCCATGAGGACAGAGTTCAAGAACTTCGTCCACATGAACTATATCTCACAAAAGATAACAAGTGTTCAGCTAAGCAACGGTGACGATTCTTGGTATTTTGTTTCACAAGTTTGCCATGTTTTAACCTATTGAAACATAATACCAGGAATCGTCACCATTAACTAGCCCTTAGCACTTGAGTCTTTTATGTGTTGTTGCTATTGACATCCTTTGGATGATTGAGGTGGATGATCCCCTCATATTACTGATATCTCTTATTTATTGCTTATTTGGATTAGCTACTTCAGTATTAGACTTGAATTCTCAGTCTGTTGAAGGTTAGTGATGTGGATGTAGTCAATATTCCTAGATTAGAGGTGTTACCTTTGAATGTTTGTCCAGTATTCCTGTGAAGCTGATCAATTGTATTCCTTAGGGTTGCATTAGGGCTGAAAATTAGTATGGGAAAACAAGTTAGTATTGCCTTAGGGTTGAAAATTAATATGGGAAAACATGCATCATCAAGACAAGCTAAAAGGAATAAATCAACAAATATTACAGACTGATATAAATGTATTTAAAGCATTCTTTTCATTGCTGAATGCGCCACGTAGCAGATCTAGAAATGTTCGCTCTTCACCACCATTGATTATATATATATATATATATATATATATATATGATTGTCATAGGTTACCACTTGGAAAAATGCCTCTGAAGTGCTGGCTTATGCACTACAGAGTAGCAGTGAAGAGGTTAAAACATCCACTTTACAAGATCTCCAAGAACTCAACATCATTATTTGTCCATTACTGTAAAGGCATTATACTAGAAGATTTTCCTGGACTTGTTGATTTCACGGTGAAGTTGAATGTAAATGATAAACAGAGAAGAGAACTAAGCAATCTACAACACTTTGTAGTAAATCAAATGAGTAGAGATATAATCTCTGGAGCAGTCTGCATACATCCTTCACTTAAATGATGTTAGTTCTTGGCAATCCTAACATCATTCAAGTGAAGGGTGTATGTAGACTGCTGCAATATCATGATTTGACTATGAGATGCTTAGTTGACTGGAAATTGGGTTAGGTAATACTTTGCCATTAATGGGAAATCATGAATCTTATGGTTTATGCTTTGGGTCTTGAAGCAAGTACTAGGTATTTTGATTTCCTCTATTTTTTATTTGAACATTTTATGTCAATTTTCACCG